>JAQFYU010000188.1:0-29541 GCA_034694905.1 Ceratophysella granulata | reverse complement strand
CGACTGTTTTCGGCCCCGGCTCCGGCCCCGACCAAAAATGGGGCCGGCACTTCGCGACAGGGGCCGCTCCGGCCCCGGCCCCGTGCAATTGGGGGCCGTGCGATGCTCTATCCTCACCCCCCGCCGCTGTTGTATTTTCCAGAAGGGGGGACAATTATGCGATTATATCCATGTCATGTATTTTCTCTAACTTAGAATTGAGCATAATTTGTTCGATCCAAATAACAAAATACTAATGATCATTTCGAAATTTAAGTCAGCCAAAGCTGAGCTTGAGTTTGAAAAATAAGTTAAGTAACAAAAAAATGAGATCAGAAGCGTCATACACTAAATATCAGAAATAACATAATGCGATACTTATACAAAAAATCAATTCAAAAGGTTAATGAACTGAAACGCATTGATCGTTTTCGTGAAATGAACCTTGCTCGAAGTAAAACTTTCAAAATCGTCGATATCCAGTAGTTCTTTACTCTTTCAATCCGAAAGGGTAAAGAACTAATGGATAATGGCCTTTTGCATAAATTTTGGAATAATATATTGGTATATTGCAATATTTAATTAGTACTTCTACAAATACTTTGGTATGAGATTGAACCTCAAGATTTTTATGTTAACACGGTTCTTCGCTATGCTTTCCAATATCTGATGTATCAGTCAATCCTGCTTTCCCCTTTCGATATTATGATGCACATAAAAATGCAGGCCAAAATCTAAATACAAAACTAGTCACTCATTATAAAACTTTTTTTTTTGCTTCACCTTGGCTTAGAAACGACGACCGAGCAGACGACTGGAGAGACAAGTCCGGATCCAGAACCCGAGGCCGTGACCGTTATCCAAATACAAGACCAGAACTTTGGCTTCACCGAAGTAGTTACAGAAATGGACAATGAAATACTGGAAACGGAAACAACGACTTTGCCCATTTCTTCACTGGATCTCATGGATGATGTTGCTGCGATAATCAATACATCATTGAGCCCACTATCTCCCGACATTATTTCAACATTGATCCCACCATCTCCCAGCATTCTTACAACATTGAGCCCACCTTCTCCAAGTATTCCTGAAACGCAACCGACTATGCCATCGGTTCCTACAGCATCTGAACGTGGTGCCATCGGGACAAACGGATCCACGACAATAGTTAGCACTCAAGTTCCTACCACTACGAATCCACCCATTGTAAACGAGAGTTTAACTCAAGTTCAGTTCATTCCATTTGGTGCTGAGGATGCAGTAATAAATCCAAACAAGGAAACATACGAAGCCAGATCTCCGCAGAAGACAAGTCTTCCAATTATGATTACGTATGAACGAGAGCCAACCGGGAAAACGAGCCTAATTCCACCAACCCCACCCAGAGGCTACGTCCACGTCCCACTTCTCCCCTCACCCGAGTCCATCATTGGCCCAAATCCCGTGTCAACAGGTCCAGAGGAAGCAATCTCCACAATCCTCAACCCATTTCTTCCCAAACATGATCTCCGAAATGCCATTATGGACGTACCTGTCTCCACAAGTCTCTACAATAATGGTTATTATCAGAATGGAGTCATTACGAATGCTCAAAATCCCAATTCCAGCTCATCCTTCCCTGGTCAGGTCTTTGATGAGTCTAGTGAAAAGATTTTGGGATCTGAACAATCCTTTGCTGGAGATGTGAACGAAACAGAGTCCCAGCCTGAAGCCCGGGATGAGCTGGAAGATGCAGGGATACTCAACCTCCATGACTTCCGGAATCCGTTGAGAACCTACTCCAAGTTTGGAATCCATGACTCTCCCTTCTACCGCTACGAGTATCCGAATGAACGGAATGCGCATGTCACGTCCAAGAAGGACAAAGACAACAGGGGTGACTCAGAAGTAATTCCAAATGCTCCCAGCCAGAGAATGACGGAAGGTTCAAGTTCCACTTTCCAGCACGAAGGCTACTCCAAAACGAAGCACACGCCCTTCCTAGACTACGACCTTGACCCCGTCATGTACGAGGAGGAGGACTTGCTTGACCTCACCAGCTTTGAGCGGAGTGAGCCCCAGCACTTCTTCACGAATTACGAGAGGACAAAGGTTCCAAGTCCGGACCCAATCATCGTGACGCCGAGTACGATTCACGCGCATGCGTACAGGAATACCATGCCCACCATAACAGGCCCAAGCCCAACGCGGGATGAGGGTTTCAAACCAGTTGTGGCTTTTCCATTTAAAACTTCCAAGAATCCATCCGATTCTTTTCTGAGCCTCGGACTCAAGCTCAGTGGCTGCAATATCTACGGAAAGATGTACACACTAGGTAACGTCATTCGTGAGCTGTCCAGCAACTGCGTTCGCTGTGAGTGTACCGAAGCGGGTGTCCAGTGCACGGAACTGGAGTGTTGAAGCTCAAACAAGGCAATCTGCATGTACAATATACTTCTATAAGTAACTACTTCTTGAATCATTTCCTGTAACTGGGATAACAACAATGGTCTTTGGGGTGATGGTATTTTCCCGGGAATTTTCGTGGGACAAGGGTGACAGTTTGGGTTTGGTTGCTTGGTGACGTTCAGGGGGTTCATTTTAGCCATGATTTATGCATTATAGTATTATTAAGCAGTGCATTTATATTTATTTACTACAAATAGATGAAAACCAGTACAAGATTTCTGGTTTCATAAAACTGTATGTCATGCTACCAAAAATAGTTTGTTAGCAACTTTTGTTACTTGTTTGATTTTGTTACTAGTTGCATTGTTATACTTGCTGCAATAACAATATGTGTTTGCTCGTATCACCCAAGAATTTCATCAATTGTTGAATTAAATTGATGCCTTATATGATATTCCTGACACCGAAGTTTCTAACATTGTAGATGACTTCTTCTCGTTGCCCATAGTTAACACGTTGGAAGTGTTCATGGTCGCGTTTCTTGAGTTCATGATGTCATTCCAATGAGAGAAATCAGTTTTAAAATGAGTAAGACCATACTTTAGGCCTGAGTGCTTAATCCTTGGATTAAAACGTCGCGAAGGAGGGCACACCATCAACTCAGACTCCTCATCTGTTTATTAAGTTAGGCTAGGATTCATCCGCTTCTATTAGACACCTCACTTGACAATCTGTGTATTTATGAGATCAACAGCAAAGTCTTAAGACGCCTGTTTTGGGAAGTCGTGTGCCTTCGTGTGAGAATTTTTCCTGACCTTAGTAGACTGTTTGCCTTATTTCCATGTACTTCTGTCTAATATCAAAATCTGCAAAAGCTGAGGAAGAGCACGGGTCGACACAGAGCTCGGCACTGCACAGCATGACATCTGAGATTGACTTTTGTTTTCAAATTATAAGCCGCTCTCTCGAGACACCAAAGGAAACAAAAACAATTCAAGCCCTCTGAATCTCGAGGCATTCAATGCCGACCAGCGTGTTATTCATATTTATACTCCAGAACATATTTTACTGGTAACGCTGTCAGGCTATTTTTAGCATGGAAACCGAACCATTCAACAAGGGTGGAAAGAGTGAGTTTCAATTTCCAACAAGATGGAAACTATGCATCAAATCTATGTGAAATGGTACATTTGAATGCTTGTGCTTAAGGGTTGGTTGAAAGTCTAGGTAGAGCGTAGGTCACATAGACTAAGCCAGTTCGGCAATGAGAATTCTGGAGGCATTTCAACTTTCTATTCCTAACGTATTCCGGGCTTTTCTACCTATAAAGAACAATTTTCTCCGTCCTAGAAATATAAATCAATTTTTAAATCCTGATTTCAAAAGGTAAAGAGATTCTTTCCTATTTTCACTTCATCTTGCACTTGCATTGCAGATTTGAAGATGCGATGAGGTTTGGTGTAGGTACTAAAGTCGAGAAAAAGGACCAAGAAGACCCGTACATAAAATTGAACAGATGCATGCATGCTCCGAGTTCTGAAAGGAAACGGAAGTAGCTTAGGGGCAAGCGTCAAACGATTGTGATGTGTTCCATAATAAATACATGGCGAGTGCGGGGCATCATTTTGGAGGAGAGCTGGACCAAGTGACACCGTCTTCAATAAGACGCAGATGAGATTCTTATTAGTGTATTAATTAATTATATTAGAAGAATTAGTTATGCAAAAATATACAGGAGAGACTTTGGTTTTGCTGTAAGTTTGGATAGAAAGAGGATACGTTTTGACGACCAGCTCACTAGTTCTATTATATATAGATGCTATATTTTATTTATTCACGATTCCATAATTAATTAGTCCATAAAAGAGAACCTTTCGGAACCGACACTGAACAATCGTCCGATTCAATTCAGCCTAACTAGCCAAGTTAAATTGGTTTGCTAATTCATTTGGTAAATTGAATGGACAAGTATGAGTATGAGCGTGGAGCAGCCCAGGTGGGATCAATTGGGATTTGTGCTAGAATAGCCTGTGCACTGACATCCAATTTCCTTTTCTGATACCTGGCCCATCTGATCCTGTCAGATACAACAGGATCTCATTAGAATGAAATGGAATCAGGATCACTTCCGGGTAGGCTTGTACATATTGTATTCAGGGTGCAAGTGCAGAAGACTAAATATTGTCAAATTCGGCGATAGACCAAAAACACATGAAAAAAGATACAGCTGTATCTACAATTACATATTTTGGTCAAGTTTTGCTTAATTCTTATTCAATTCGAACACATTGCCGAATCCTGCTACTGAACACAGGTTTTGACGGCGGTACTTCGAATTGTTGATTGGACTTCTGATTTTTCCTGTATCGTCATTACAATCACTAGTTAGCTCTGGATAGAATTTGCAGAGGCCAAATGACGTGGAAGCGGAGTGTGTGTCCAATCCATGATCAGGGGAAGGGGAGAAGAGCGGAATGAGGTTCGGAATTGAATATAAACTACATCTAACACTTTCACTTTCCTTTCTCTCTTTGAAGATATCTATTGCATATTGTAATGGAATCTTGAAAAGTCACAAAAAAGGAATAAAGAACGTAAAATACAAAAACGATGTTCGTGCACACGGTATTGTTTGGAACAATACCAAGCATGGAAGTCAACCTGCAAGTTCTCCAGTTCCCCTCATGCGTTCTTCATCAAAGTACTTAAGTATTGGAGACCACAGGCATGGCAAATGGCAAGTGAAACGCAGCGTTTTCTTCCTTCAGACGCATTTCTGGTCAACCTGTCCTGTGCACCTCCGGGTTTAACCTACTGTGAGTGAACGTGAACCCCTTGTGAAATTCTCCAGTCAGGCAGGATCCAATACAATTCGGTATTCATGCCCGCATCAGTGGCGGAAACACTCATAGATCTGAAATGAGAGGTTACCAGGTTATTCTGACCGCTTGTAATAGCCAATTCTAGAATTCAAAAAATATCAAGCATTTATTATGCCTAATCCCATATTTAAGAACAAAGAAGCTTTTAGCTTTTTTAGCTTGTCGCTTTAGTCTTTTATTTCAACGCTTCCTTGAACTTCTGATGCTTTAATTAGTACATAAGATAAGTTTAATTATATATTTATTCACAAGTCATTGAATAGAATGCACGAGATAGAGCTTCTGAAAACATCGTCAAAATTCAAAGATGGAATTCTAGTTTGGCCGCATTTCGATTATTGAAACTCAGAGATACAGTATATAAATTAAATTTTGATACAGACTGATACGTTAATAATGACCAGGAAATTTTATACGTACATGCGTCGCTTCTTTGTTTTCTTTTTCACTACATCTCCATATTTCATCGCAGATTGGCAATTGGCACTGAGCTTAAATAAATAAACAGTATAATATATAATTTAGGATATCATATACTAGCCATCAGCAGTCCATCTGGATACACCCGCGTACAGCATTTGGCATTTTAAGCGTTTATGTTCGAGTCCAGCTGTCAGAGGCTAGGGTGGACTATGTATTACGTAATTATTATTTTAGTAGTTGTAAATATGATTCTCGCCCGTACAAATAGAATATGAACCCATTTTATTGCGCAGCGTGTGTCCGATTTGTTTAATACATAATGCACGGAGTTGTTCCAATGATCTTGCAAATAATTTGAATTTAAGAGCAAAATATATTCCAGCATGACACTTTAAAAAAGCAGGCCTAGTCCAAAGGACAGCTTTAACCAGTCAAATCGGAAACATATCAACAACGATCTCAATTCCAAGATGGCCGGCCCTCCAGATAAATAAAGGTACTGAACTGATGTAGATGGAAAGGCTGCGCAGAATAATTGGCATCAGAAAAATTTGTCAAATTTCCAAACAAATCGAACAGATAACCAAGTAGGACGGAATAGCGGTCCGAACGGAACGAGTCCTGAAATTGGTCAATGGGGTAGAAGAGAACTGATCCGCCACTGAGCCTGTGTGCTGGGCGGAGGGTGGTGGTCCCAGTTGCTGGAATTGTTGGAGTCGGAGTTGAACAAGTCCACTTAGCGTGCGGATTGGGAAGAAAGTCTTTTGGAGAAAATCCTTTTTCCTTTTGTCTCTTTTGAAATAAGACTTGTTCCATTCTTCTCCCAGTTCTCTTCGAATTTGACCCATTAGCAGGACGGAGGCACATAATTCAGCTCAATCACCGCTAATTAAACGACAGGCCCAGCAACCACCTCAATCTCCCCTCCCGCTTCTACACTACTGCTTTGAAACCCCGCAGTGTTCAACATATCTTCACTGCAACAGGTAATGTCCAAGACTCTGATTTTGCTGATGAAATTACTTTCTCTAAATTACATTGAAAAATAAAACTTTCAAATTGTTACTATTGAACATTCAATCAAACCTTAGCAAAATGTAACATCCGGGGGAAAATTTTAAATATTCTGAGCGGCACTGTAAATTCGAGAGGGTAGGCATTATATTTTTTTTTGAAATTAACCTATTAAGGAGTTTATGAAATTTTCATACTTTTATGTGATTAAAGTTCATTTTTGAAAATTTTCAAAAACATTTACGAACCTTAGGATTATGGTGGTATGAAGGATGACTTATATTCACAACGAAGATATTTTTGGGAAAAGAACTGAATGGCATTGAAAGCTTTTCTGTAAATTTTTGTTATTCACAAATTCCATCTAATTTTTAAAAAAGAACCTGGATGCATTTCTGTTTCTTTCCTTACACTAATTTCGGCATTATTTTTCTTTTAATTCTTATGTGCTGTGAAACCGAATCTGAGTATTTTTCAAATTGAACCTTTTGTTCAGTTTGCTGATGAATCTACAATTTACTGTATAATTTTGCAAAGTTGTAATCTGATAACTTAAATTACCGGTGAAAAATTAGCACTGAAAAATAGAATTTAAGAAGATTGGACAGCTGCAGCAGCCATTGTTCACTGCGCTTGACAATAAAATCCTTACAAGCCCCAAACTTGTTGCTCAAAAATGCGGATAAAAGATGTTAAAAAATTAAGAAATGGTCAATTTTATCTTTTATCAATTCACATCGATCCGATCCAGCCACAGGCAACGATAATATACTAAATTAGCAGTAATTATGCAAAGCAATTCTATAAATTCCAAACCGTCAACTATCGCAGCCGAAGAAAATCGGTGAGAAGGCAATGCGGGTAGTGGCTGGTCTGGAGTTGAGTAGCATGGGTTCTCCAATTCTACAATAGTGAACCGTTCCATTTGGTTTGATGAAGTGAAGAGAGAGTTGAAAAACGTTCTGGCTCACGGTAAAAGGTATCAATGGTTTTCACATCTCGTAAATTGATTTAGTCAATGTAAAAGCAGAGCTAATAGTAACACACGACTTTCAGGACAGAAAGTAAAGTGCAAATCAAATTCAATTTGAAGCCCCTAAATTTTCTTCCTCAGAAAGGAGATGAGTATTTGTACGGACTTCTCTCCTCCGCCAGACTTTCTTCCGAACAAGACGCATCGACAATATTTCCGTCAAACAAACTTTAGTATTCGACTAACAGTAGAACAATCATTGCAGTAGAAACATCGTCGCCCAACTCGGTGAAGGCTCCCATAAACTCAACTCAAATTTTATTAAAATCGTCCTAGTCTACAAATAAGTTCGAGTTTGACTGTCGTATGATGAATGATGACATTAAGCAAAATTCACCTTGAACATTTTTGTCCTAAATAATTGTAAATAATTTAAGAACTGCCGTTCTGTCCTATTATTGAAATTGAAGGAAAGTTCAAAATCTGGTAGAATTCAAATATCTACAAGTCACCGTGTTCCAAGTACCAAAGAGATGTCAATTGTCGCAATTGTCGCCTATGACGCGGCGCCAATTGGGCACTTCAACATTTCGGCCCTATTTGTCCTTGCCCAAGGTTATTTTGAATTCCATACTTTGTGTGGTGTACACATTCCATAATTCTGACATAGGACCCAGGTAGCCCAATAATTCAGTCAATTCCTAATTTGCAAAAGTGAATTGGCCAACAGACGTTTGTCCAAGATTTCTGTTGCTAATCTTGCGTGTAAATGCAATACAACACGACAGAGCTCCGCACCAGCAGCCTGGCGCATACGAGATGTGCGTCAACAGATTTTACAATTAATTTAATTAGACCTCTGGTACGTTTTATTGCTTCAAGCGATCCTGTGGTGAATGCCACAGTACACAACACATGCCACATGGGCATGACACAATTAAGTGTTCTGCACGAAATTCACACTAGGCTGAGAGCTATAAAGATTCTGCAATTAGGTGCGTATCAAGGGAATTCTCGTTTTTGCAAAGATGTTAACTGAGCTGGATGGGCTCTGAGCCCAATTACGTTTCGTCTTTCAAGTGGGACCCAGAATGAAGAAATAAGCGCATTACCTACTTGGAAGTTTTACTCCTCTCAAAGTATTTGTTCTGTTGAAGGCTGGAATCTCATTTTCTGTCCAGGATGTTTGACAAATAAGGGGATCATAAATGATAATCCAATTTATGACTAATGTCTCTAGTCATACCTTCACGAGAGAGTCTCCACTTCGGATTGATCAGTTCCAAGAGCACGTGTCTCTCCCTGTGTCTGGAAATGAAGAAGACCAGACGAACCTCATCAAATATTTCCACTTCGTCTCAGTTTAATTGAGATGAAGCGAGTGGACGAGGTGAGTTTTTGTACTTCTTTCCAAGGTGGGATACTAAATGGCATGAAAGGGGAAGCTGGACAGAGGAGATGCAATGCATCATTTCAACCCAGGAATCCGACACAAAAGGATTAACTACACACAATATACAATCCCATTGTCTATCGATGGAAAAATAAACGGATTTCACAATTACTCCCCTCGACTGATTGAGGCCTCCTTCCAGCCTTAAAAACCTTCCAACTAATGCTGAATTATTGTGCAAAAAACTCAGGAATTCTTTTGAACATTTGAAGGAATGCTTGCTCACATGTTATTTTCTTTTCTAATAACACGCCCTGGCACTCTACCGTGTTAAACATCCTAATTTCTCTATTTTATTACATTACACATGGCTGCTCGGATCAAGCGGTCCAGGCATCCGCTTGTCTAGTGTTTACTGAAGCGGTGGAGGTTAACCTTACTTGTACTGTTTGAATGACGAGACTTGGCTCTTGTTCCCCGAAGCACGTAATAAGAGCTAACCGAAGAAGAGCTAATGCCAAAAGGGCTAAAAATTAAGAGCTAAAAAATAAGAGCTACGCTGTTATAAGAGCTAACGCATAAGAGGTAAACGAATAAGGGCTAAAATAAAAAGAGCTAAGGCGTAATAAGAGCTAAGACTTAATAAGAGCTAAATTATCAAAAACTGTTGAGATTTCATTTTGAATACAGTTTATGATTTTACTAAATATTTTAAATATTTACTAAATATTATATCATGTTTAGCGCATATTCAAAACAACGGAAGTTACCCCTAGGCCTGACTAACCGATGAAAGAGCTTCAAATTACTAAAATACAAAAAGCATGACATAATACTATTAAAAGTTAGACCGTGTTCAATAAACAATGACTGTCATTAATACAGATTTTAGTTACACTGACCATAAACCCACAGACTATTAATATTAAATATACATTACTAGATAATTTAAAAAATCACTAACGCCTAACCTATCCTGACAAAGAATCATGAAATGTAAATTAGAATAGTTGCGGCAGCAACAACGTCATATTTTGCCAGCGCATCAAATTACTGGTCCTTGATTAGCTTGAACATAAAGTTATTGCCAATTTAGATTACGCCTTAGCTCTTAATATTTTCGCCGTTATGCGTTTAGCTCTTATTTATTTAGCTCTTATTTTTTTTAGCCCTTTTGGCGTTAACTCTTATTCGGTTAGCTCTTATGGCATGGAAGGCTTGTTCCCAAAGGAGGAACTTTCTAGTGAAGGTTGTGCATTTCTACCGGAGTCGTAGACGTAGCACTATTCGAACTGCGAGCCTTGTTTCGAAATGGTTCTCAAAACGGGAACCTTCTACCTAAGGTTTTGCATTTCACGCATGATATGAAACAGTCCTGATTAGACCACCTAACCCACAATAGTTCCGAGATGTCGCTCAACGTCCTGAAACTAATCGAACGCAACACGCGCAATATGCGAGACTTAGACCCTTAAGGGTCAAATAACACAATAATAGGAGTTTTATACCCTCTGGCGTCCGTTGGCCATAATTTGAATCTGTTAGCATGTCTTTCAAGAATTGTAGCTTTCAACTAAAATTGGGATTTCAAAAAACTTAGCCCGAGGTGGCAGATTGAGTGCATTTGGCGATATTTAACGATATTTCTTAATGTTGGAAGTTTTTAATTCGAAAATTTTGATTCATGGTTTTAATTCGCGATTTTTCATTAGCAGCTCTTAATATCAACGGTTACTATGAGAAACTGAAGCTGTAAAACTGGTACTACGTCAACTATTTTGCTTACGAAGAAGACGCCGTGAATATTTAACTTAATAAGTCATTAATATATTGTACTCAGTAAATGTGAATATAAAAAGGCGTGAAAAAAGCGTGCCTTCGTAGAGATCGATGATCTAAAACGTTAAACAGCAACAGTGGGATTATTTCAATGATACCTTCTTCACCCACGAAGGTTTTTTTCACAGACACTATTTTTATAGAACTCTTGAACTTCCATGTCGAGTGACAGCAGACGCTGCTGATGTGTCCACCCAAGTATCAAAGAGAATTCAAATTCCAACAATTTCATCCCACATAACATGCCAATATATTTTCCCAAGAACTCAGAGAAGCATGGCATATGGTTTTACGGCAGAATGAGTACAATAGTGATTTGCTATATCGTTTGCAGAGCCGAAATTATGCATAGGTCCTTCTCGCCCTTCCTCAGAAGAAGGGAGGGAGGAAGAGGCTTGGCCTTGCTTAAACGTTCTGCTCTGAACGCTAGACGAGCTGGGTGAGCTTCTCAGATTTTTGGCCCATACGAACGGATTTGAGACTGGGTGTGTGTTCTGCAGTTCTAAAGTCTACATAGTAGCCGTGAGGGAAAACCCCGTGAACTCTTTTTCCCAATCCAGACGAAGAAATCTCATCCTGTTTTCACTTGGTCTCCAGCATCCCAGACCAAAGAACGGGATCCGAATTAGGGAAGACCAGTTCTGAGCTACAGAGCTCCTCGTTAAGTCGGTCCGCTTAGCTCTAGGTGCTAATTCTCTCTTCCGTACAGACACTCAGGATCAACATCAACAAGTCCTCCAAGAACCGGAGCTCCTTTCTTTGAACAGCCGAGTTGGACCACAAGAGGCTGAGAGGGAAGTGGGGAAGGCGGACGTGGAGTGGAGAAAGTCGTGTATGTGAAGTGGTCCCTCCGCCCTCGTGAACAAAGTCCCGTTGTCTCCCGCACCTCTAATCATGCACAGATCAAAGGGAGCGGAATTGGAGGGTTGGGACAGACCTGGTCTCCTGCAATGACTCTCGTCCTCTGCCACACTTCCGCAGTCCTGAGCTCAAACGTTCCTGGGCACGTCTCAGCTCAAGACATGTGCACCACTCCACGTTTGAACTGAGACACTTGGTCAGCACTGGCTAGCTCAGTGGAACAATAGTCGAATTGATTTTAACTATTGTAGTATGAAACTATCCCGGAACTAGTGTACACTGACCCCTCAAGTTCATGATACAGTATTCTGAATGGGGCTAATTAGAAGTGACTCGAATGACTAGAGACAAATCAGTGTGAGCCCAAGTTGGAGCGTATGTAAGGGTTGGAAACAGAAGACATGCCAGGACACCCTCCGCTCTGCTAAAAGGCCAAAAGTGAAAGTGCGTTCTACTTTGGGCTAATAAGGCGGAGTAAGGCAGTGGAACTCCGGTACGTTTACACTTAACACTAATTTTCAGTGGTTTGTTAATTGTTTGTACTGCTTGTAGACTTCCGGTTTGTTCTTCAGTGCACGTTCTGACTAAGAGCTATTGACTCCGTGAATTAGCAACTTCTCTGATTAACAATTCAAATATTTCATGTTTTTATGAACGACATTTTTTTTAGATTATAGTTATAAATTCTTACTCGGTACGCGCTCTTTGCTAGAATTTTTCCAATACATTTGCACAATTTAATAAAATGGTTTTAATATGCTAAATTTTGAATACGCGCTCTTAAACATAATTTTCTATCCAAAATGTTTTTGAATTTTGAAGCTGTTCGTTTTAAAAGTATCTTGTTATTTGTATATTCC
Source organism: Ceratophysella granulata (assembly GCA_034694905.1). Lineage (NCBI taxonomy): Eukaryota > Metazoa > Arthropoda > Collembola > Poduromorpha > Hypogastruridae > Ceratophysella > Ceratophysella granulata. Next base: position 16,926 of record JAQFYU010000188.1, on the reverse strand, counting down.
ATTGTGTCGGCAAAAATGAAATTCTGGTAATTCTTATGGAACCATTCATGCTAGGAAGCGTAAAGCAGGTCTGCTTTGGAAATGTATGACGCAGTGTGGAAGTCGTCCTATTGTACTAATTACCAAATACCAAACTTAACAGTCTGAACACTTGAAATTCTATAAGTTTCCCACCAATCAGGCTAACGTTTTTCAAAAAATCTCTCTTCCGTTTAACTCGGTAAGAAGAATTTTGGAGCGATTTAAATTATCGTGTTACTTTTTTTTATATTTTCCCAAAACGTGGGAATAGTAATACTTGTAATTTATGTGTTTTGAAGCTTCGATATATTGAAAAATATACAAGTATATAAAAAATCAACATTGTATGAGCAATTGTTGATCCAAAGCCGTAACGCCGAACTTAAAATTATCATTGCTCTAAATCCATCGTTAACCCGCAAATGATACAATACGGAATCAGAAATATTCCATCCGGTTTATAAATTGTGAAAGCCAAAATTGTAGTTCCTTGATGAATCAAAAGAATCTCATGTACTCGAGAGCGCACGCATTCCCGAAGAACCTATTTCCGAAAAATAATGTTTCAAATGATTAATTCTACTTCATTTGAATTCGCCTATTATTGAGTCATGTCTATCTCTTCCATCTTCTCTTTTGCCAAAAGCTCAATTGACCGTATTGTATTAACCAAATGTTATTTAAATCGGTTTAGATCGAGGATTGAGATTTTGATTATTCACTTCATATTTCTATCTATCGAATTCTTAATTTTTTAATGAAATGTTTAGTTTTCACTCGATAATTGCTTTCACAAATTAAATATTTCTAGTCAATTGCCTTTGAATTTTTTAGTCACAATGTATTAATACATATTAATGTATATATATGTGTTAATAAAATGTATTAATCGTCAAGCCACTAAGCTAAATTCACATTTTTTATTTTCTTCAATTAAAAACTTAACCAGTTCACACAACAATATGAAAATGAAATGTTTCGAATTCTCTCAATTCCACTTGTTGAAAAAGAACCCAGCAGTTGACCTTAGTTTTGTTCTTAATGAGGAAGGTGCTGGGAGTTGTCCAGCGGGTGAAGATGGGTCGTCGGAGGAGTAGCCTTTCACGCGGCTCAAGTGACGAGTTTGTGGCTGGCGGAGATGGGAAGCGGAACACGTCAGATGACACGATTGACCAGTTGGAGGCAGAAGATGAGGACGAGAAGGAGAGCGGTTTGGGGACGGAGCTGAGTCAGTTGCCCGTGACCACGACCCTCAGTTTGCCGCAACAGGAGGAGGACCGGGAGACTTGGGCCAAGAAAGTCGACTTTCTCCTCTCCGTCATCGGATTTGCAGTCGACTTGGCCAATGTCTGGAGATTCCCATATCTCTGCTACAAAAACGGAGGCGGTAAGCACTCACTTTTAATTTTCAGCCGAAAACAAATACTTTCTTGGATACTATGTACTTCCAAGGGAACTTACAAGCTATAGCTTGTAAGTGCATCTGTGTGTTTCCAGATAAAAAGTGTGACATTAAATGACAGAAAATCCAAATCTAAGTAAACTAGCTTTGCAAACCGCAACGCAAACGACCAAAAATGACATTGAAATGGGCCATTCATTTTCAACTGCAAGTTCGAAACATTAACATCCTTGATTTTGACTACGTGTTCATTAATAAAGTGTAAACGTGCGCACATGCAGCAAAAGTACCTATCTTATTTCTTGACGAATTTTGCACATTTCTTAGATTAGAGCGCTAAAACCCTGAGAAATGAGATCTTCGTATCTCATAGGGTGTTATACATAAACGAAATATATTCGTGACTAGTCTTGTTTTCTTTGCTATTGCCAAATAATTCGAATTTGGCCAAATAAAATAGTGGCTAATGAATATTGAACCAATATTACGGGCAGCCCACGGTACGCTGTATGTAGAACATGAGTTGCTTATGAACCAGGCTTACCTACCCTTCAATTTACTGAATACAGCAGTTTGGTTTCAGCGCTAAAACAATAAGCCCGTTACGTCGCGCTCCTTAAGGATAGGGATCCATATATCCAGATCCATTGATTGTGATACGAGTTCAAAACATCAAAATACGTTGCCATGGTATCGTGAGCCGTACCCCTGGTTTATATTGTGATCCGCCGAATCCCGGATCCGTACAGAGTGCTAACTTCTTGAATCTTGGCCTATTCTGCTTACCTATTTTCTAAACTTTGACTGGGAATTGAATTAGCCAGTATTTCAAGATATACAGTACTTGTACAGGATCTATTAAGCCTATTGGATTGAATACAGCTCCTTTATCTCAACAATAGCCGCTTCATCAATCAATCAATTAGGATTTCCTGCCTAGTTTCCTGGTTCTTTCACTCCTTGAGCTCATCAATCCTGTTTGAAACTCTAGGTTTGGAATATTTCATAACGCGGGTTAGACATGGTGGTGTGGGCCGGAGGATTCCAGCCAATCCTAGTTGCTAGTTGCCATTGGACTGGTTTAATTTGAAACGTAGTCTAGCATCCAAATGTAACCCCATTCCGTTCCTCATGAGGAGAGGCGGGTGTACTTGGAGGAGCTGCAAGTGCGTTTACATGTCATCCCTCTTCCTCTTCTTCCAAGTCTCTAAAACCCCATTTTTCTTCCCAGAGAATCAACAAGTTCCTCCTTTCGCCCTTTTATCTTCCCAACATCTTTCCGGCCAGATAGGACCATGGACCATTAAAGCCTTTCACCACTCCTGCCAGCTTTCAGACGGTTCTCTCGTCCTGCTGCTCAACTCAATTCATTTCAGTCCAGAAATTCCAGCCCTCCAGTGCTTCATTTCGCCCCCGGGAATAATCACACGTGCCTACATGCACAGTAACAATTTGCACTTGAACTTTGGACAGAGCTTATGGGCATGCACTTGTTAAACAGCTGAATTTTAGTTTAGGCATGGAAAGAAAGATGGAGTACAGCAGCATAAGCGTAAAGCCAGGGGGTTTACCCTGCGCTTAGCAAAATATTGAGACTTGCATTTTTGCATCGATATTCGCTCTACAGTAGTCATTTTATAGTGTAGTTGCTTGACGAAGCTATTTTGTAGGGCCATTTACAAATTATATTCAGCTAGATTCTACCAAATGCGTCGTTTGTAGTCAGAGACTAGATATTTATTTACCAAAATACGCCAAAATACATCTTTAGGCAAAAATTTGAATTCAGTAGAAATGGAGATTTACTAACTTATTTTACATGTTTCAGCACGTACATGCGAATCAGAATACCCTGAAAATGAATTTTTATTAATATTAGAAATTATATATCCATGGATCCACGCGCAGATAAATACAAGGTCTCAGTATATTCTATTTACAAAAATAGAAGTTTACAATAAAGCTTTTCAAAAAATCGTAAGGAAAATTGCTAGCTATATGTATAGAAAAAAGAGCAATTATAATTTTTCGCACATACACTGTACAAGTATCAGGCATAATATGAAAACAACAAACCAGACTTGCAAGATACTTGTTAAGGATTCGAGAATATATTTATTTGAAATCCCGTCAAAATTATGAGTCCCAACATCCTGGCCAAATTGTTGCAAGATGAAACTCGGACCAGAAAAATAAAGTGTCTTAGTTTCCACCACACTACGGGGTACCGTGTATACAGTATGCATTGAGCGGAATATTGACCTTGAAGATTCTTTTAAATTCTTTACTCCTAGATCGTACTCTGAGAAGAGCTGTTTACCCAGTTTTGCCTGGGGATGACTGATAGAATTTCTTTTTCTTGAGCCTCAGTGCGGAAGGGAGTGGAGACGTGAAGGGAAGAGGGAGAATTCGAGAAGAAGTTTATTTCCGTTTCCCAATACCGGATATCTGATAAATTGTAGAAAGAGGCAGTTAGACGAAGTTGTTATTTGCTAGTTGGACTCCACCAAGAAACACAATAAACAGATACATGCATGACTCGTTCAGTCCGCACAATGGAGTCTCCTCCCAATCTCTCTTCCCCATATCTCTCTGGCATGGAGACTCAAGGCATCTCCGCTAACCGACATTCTGCTGTCCGTTGGTTCCAGTTCGGCCGATGGAAAGAGGACAGTTCCATTCTGAGAAAGTTGATAAGTAGAATTTGAGAGAGGGTGACGAAGTGTTGGCGTCTTTGTGAAACATGAAAAATGAAACTTTTCACCCGCCGTTCCACTTTCTTTCTTCTTCCAAATCTTTGTCATCTCAGCATGATCAATAGCCAGTCCTTTTCACCTCAACTCACAACTCCAATTCTTCTACTACTACCTGCCTCTCAACAATCTTCCACTGGTAACTCAAAGAAAGTCCGCTCCTTCTCCACTCTCGTGCATAGAATAAATAAACTCAATGCAATGGAAGGACAAGTAGCAATATGGCTCACGGGCTTAAGAATTTCTATACCTACAATTGATTGTTCACTGAATATAGAATTTGATTTGATGAGAAGGGCTTTAACAAATTAATGATCTGCTCTTTGATGGTTCAGTCGTTTCTTGATTATTGTAATCAAATTTGTAAACCAATTGGAGCTTAAGCTTTATCCTGAATCTAATTAAAGAATTAATTGTTTGTACAGGAGCTTTTCTGATTCCATACTGCATCATGTTGATTGTTGGCGGGATCCCACTGTTCTACATGGAACTTGCACTTGGACAATTTAATCGAAAAGGTGCAATCACGTGTTGGGGAAGACTTGTACCACTTTTCAAAGGTAAGTACAGTAATCAGCTTCAACTATCGATTCTGGCCAACCCATAATCCAACACATTCTTCCATGCTCTCGATTCGTGTTATCCGAGGGTATCCCGGAAGTCGGAAATGAGAAAAGGAATTAATTAAATTAATGACGGATCAAAATCGGTAAAATGTAATTAAACACCCCCATGGTCAAGTGAGGGTAATGTTCAAATCGTTGAGCCTTCACATAGTCGTCGGTTTCAATGATGAAAATCTGATATAATGTATAGATTATTATTAGATTATGTAGATCGGTTTATTTACACATTTAGAGATGCTTCATTCATCTTCAATTTAAAACAACTATAAGAAACCAAATGGTAAAACACCAGGATAACTTGAAGATATATACTTTATGTGGTTCCCCCAGTGGCAAGCATGTTTACACCGCTACGTTAATGCTAAATCTGGATTGAATTTATGAAGAGCTCACGCGTGTAGCCATCCGTGGATGGTAACCACATGCTTGTTTATGTAAAATTGGTCGAATTCAGAATTAGGGAACACGCGGTAACCACTTGCGCGCCTATCGGTAAACATAACTTTAACCTGAAGTAACGGATGGTTACCATGTAACTTTCTCCATGTACATGTGTGGCTACCGCGTGTTCCTTAATCCTGTATTCTACCGTAAACTTTGGTTGTATTCAGGAACAGGAAGTAAAAGTAAGCGGCAACCACAAATGGAGAAAGTTACAGCGTAACAACTGACTCGTTCAGGCTAACCATCCGTTACTTTAGACTAAGTTAGGTTTTCCGAAACGCACAAGTGGTTATCATGTCACTTGCTCTACATATACGTGGTTACTGCACGTGGACTGTTTCTGATCGAATTCAGGAACGATGAGCTCGCGGTATCTTCCCATGGTAACCACTTGCGTGCGTTTCAGAAAACCTATTCTAACTTAACCTAAAGTAAAGTGGTTACCAAGAACGAGTCAGTGGCTACCACGTAGCTTTCTCCATGTGAGGTTACCCCGTGCTCTCTGTTCCTGAATTCAACCCTCCTGGTCCTGAATTCGACCAATATTTCTCCGTCTGTATTATTTACAACTACAGGCATGTAGGTGTCATTCGGTTCCTTCGTCCTTCATTCGACTAGTGCAGGGAGAGCAGGTTGACATATCGTTTCTTCCAAATCAATTATATTCGACCCAAATGATCCCCACTTGAATTTGAATGGGCGGAATTGATTCTGAGGTTGGGAGAGTGGAGAGAGGATGAGAGAAAAGTATGGAAATGAGTGGAGAGTGGCTGTGTTAAATGAGTGAGCGGGAGGAGAGGGAGTTTTGAGGGAGAGAAGGGAGTGGGACTGAGAAGAAAGGGAATTGGGTAATAATAGGCCATTGGGTCTGGTGGTCCGTAATCGTAATATAAGTCAAGTACGTGAAAGGACATTCGTCTTGACGGAAGCAGGAAACGGTTGCTCTCGTCCAACTCCTCAGCCTCCTTCTTGATGGCTCACTCAGCCTGAGCACGGAGGCCGCACACCCGCTTCTTCATTATATGCACATCACGGCTATTAAACTACTATCAAAAATACTATTCCCACATAATGGGCTACTAATGTACCGTGAAAAGGGAAATGCCTTTTTCCCTACTTCTTTCTATCCATTTCACACAAATTCTCCTTTCTCTCTCTCTCCAACACAAATCCCAGCTCTCCTTTCACCCTCTCACTCAGCCAGTCACGAACCCCGATCACTACATTCATGTAGCCATGTAGCCAGAGAGTCGCTTCCAACTCAACTTTCTCCCAATCCCAATTCATATATTTTATACCTGAAACCTCAAGGTAGGGATATGCATTATGTATTTTTGGTTCCGCATTGTGCGGAATTACCAATACTCGAATCTCAGGAGCTACTTATTTTATTCATACCACCTACAAATAATTTAAAGTCAAGTAGTTTTATATATTGATGATTTATGATTTACATGATGGTCATATATTATCCAAGGATTTAAGGTAATTCACTAAGCTGTTACAATACTGAGCAACTTTGTCTTCCAAATACGCCTACAGTTCACTTGATGTCACCTTCAATAGTAAGCTATCTTTTGATTTTTCCTTTTTGAGCAAAACGTGGCGCTGGATACATTGACGGCTGGGGCTGGACAACACTATATTTCCTATATCTGAGAATGATTCATTTTGACAAAACAAATTTTTTTGCGAGGCTCACTGTAGATTTTTTAAGTCCCAAGTTCCAATCCAAAGCTACTCTATATTATGTATATTTTTTTTGGCATTTTTACATATTTTGATATTTTTCTGGTTTTGGTTCATATTTTGAAGTCTTTCAATGATTTTGTGCGTTTATGCATATTTCGACACGTTTTGAGATATACTATTTCTACTATTTTGATAAAAAAATATGCATGACTTAAATTTTCAGCAATATCTTGTTTTCGGATTTTAAGCAGGTACTCCGGTCTGATTTTAATTTGATGATTTTAACATGTTTAGCATTTCTACAGCTTGGCTGACTGGAGTTAGTCTGATGAATTTGGAAATATAAATGCGTATTTTTGCATAAAATCTGCTTTTCGCTGCATAGTTTAGTTCATACGAGTACGATGCTTTCCTCTGTTGGATACCGTGGTGAAATCATTAAGGTTGTCTCAAGATTGAAGCTAACCGATTACTGTAGTCTAGATACATACATATTACGCTGCAACCCAATGGTAAGCCTTCATTTTTGTGCACATGTTTATCTTTGGATCCAATTGACAGGATAAAACCGAATACCCGAAATTATATCGTACGTTTAGTGAAAGATTTCCCCTGTAAACTGCATTGCATATTTGTACTTTGTAGCATTGGATTTAAGATTTGCCATTCGGCATAATGCAATTATAAGAATTTGGAACTTTACTCTCTCAGATGTGTTTTCCATGGTGCGGATAAGGAGTAGTTCTGTGCTTCTTGTCTTGATTACATGTAAGCCGCAGAAAGTCTCTGGACTGGATAAAGACTTCTGTCTCGTTCGACTGGAAGAGAAAGAAAAGTATTTCAATCTGAACTAAGCAATCTTCTATCACTTAAGCCCTTTTTATCGTCTCCTTTATCATATAAACTCATTCCTTCGTCCCTCCTTCATCCGGACCAGTAATAATGTTCATTTCGTCTCTTTCCGAATCCTGGATGTCTCCAGAGAATTCCTCTACCAGGAACCGTATACCACTCAAGTTCACGCACTAAGCTCTCAAATAGGAACAGAACTACTTCCAATTCCGTCAATGCTAATAAATGTACTTTTAAACTCGGGCTTCACTTCTTCCCGAACACATGCTTCTGTGTCTCTGTCTGGTTCTCTCTAGTCTCAGTAGCAATAGGCAAATTGACAGAAATATAAATTCAAAAACTCCGTGATATACGTAAACATGCGACTGACGCTAGATTTCACGGTGACCAGCTCATCCTTGGTAAACTTTTACGGATCTTAAAACGAAAATACTGTTGCTAAGCTACTGAGCTTTGAAAAAGTCAAATGGATTCAAAATCGATATAAATCTTTAAAGCATTCATCGTAATGCAAGCATAATGCACGTAAATGTTTTAATTGGAAAGTGTTGCCGTCAACGCTGAGTAGTAGAAGATACTACTGCCTCCACGACGTCAATTCGCCCCGGAAAATTCGCTCTCATGAACATTGACTCCCGGAGATTTGATGCCTATGCTGGAGTTGTACCGTTAAAAAACCATGCATGCGTTTGTTTTGCGTGGAGTGAATTTTTGAAGTGTCATCTCCTTGTATACGAGTACTATCTTTTTAGTTGCATGTGGATTATGAATGCAGATGTGTACTTACAATATGTACAAAGTATATGATTCAGTACAAAGTACAACCCTATGATAGCGACGCCCCTCGGTATTATACTTATATTCTATCCATTATTCCATTATTCCATCATATCCATACAGAGGTTAAGATCACGACGACCACGAAGGTTCAGATAGGGTCAGGATGTCAGAAAGTACGCTATGCATGTTACACGTGTCCGTTGAGGTGCGGTGGTGTACAAGTACTCTGCTACTCCTCGTTACTCTTCGGCTATTTGGATCATGGAGAGCAGTAGAGTAGGTATCTATAAAGTCTTGTTTTAGTACCCAACCATGAACACATCAATATATTTAACTTAACATGTGGGTTACTACGTATTACGCAACAAATATTTCCACAAATGAAGTTAAGTGGGGAGTGTGATCGTTTAATTTGTGCCTGAAGTACCAATACCAATACATACTAGACTCCTGATCCTGACTGACTCAGCATTATTATTGGTATCACTGCAATAGTTGAGTTGAATCCACTTCAGAGCTACTTGGCTTGATACGGGTTGTTTCGTGTACATAATGCACAATATATAACCATAAAAAGCGGATCAGCTGTATTTTTTGCTTCATTATTCACTACTCCCCTATTTACACGGCACATCACATTCCGCATTCACTCGTGGAGTTTATAAATCTGATGCGAGTTGGATCCATATAATTTCTACAAAATGAAATACTTCATCATCGGATTTTCGGCGCTTTCTCTGCTCCTCACCTTCTACTCCGCATCAGTGAGTTCTCAAGAATGGATTGACGAAGAAATTCATGGCTATCACTTCCACACATACTTCTTCCAAGATAATCCCAACAGTCGGGATGAAGCACTTGAGTTTCGGTAAGTTGAAATACTGTAATCAAAAATCCTTAATGAAACTACTGTAGGATATATGTGTTTATGCGCTCGTGAAATGAATCTAAATCAATCAGTATAAACTAATCCTGATTATATTATTCACGGCAGAACTACCACAGTGTGAACCAATAGTTTTTCTAAATATTTAACATTTATTTGATGGTGGAGGGCAATAAGCATGAATAAAGTTCGTACTTAACAGTACTCGTATACTCATCCTCAGCTAGAATGGGCTACAATCAAAGATGGAGCCATAAACGCAGAATCCTTGGTTCTCTACCGGAGATTTAAGCCCCAAAACAATATATAGCGCCAAGAAAGACGAGTTTAGCGCTAGAAAGTTGGAACATACATAGGATTATTTAGCGTCAATTGCCCGCATTTTTAGCACCTCAAATGATAATAGGCCAAGTAGAATAGGTAGCAGACGGGCGGGTACAAGCGGTAGCTGGCTGAGTCTCATTCTACTGATGATTCAAAATGTGACAAGTGTATTTCTTGTTGAAGCTCAATGGCGGACATGTTCAACACAAAGTGCGAAGCCAATCTTAAATATATGTTGGAGCTAATATGGACAATCGGTTGTTTAAATACTAGCCAGATAATATGGAAATTAAACTCTAAAGAACATTACGTTACGCGTGTTAACATTCATATCAAAGATTGAAAACTAGCCGTTTCTTACTCAGAATTTGACGTTCTTTCTATTGGTGTGATTTAAGATGAAATCCGTTACATACATATCTAGTAATCTGGATATACAATTAAGGAACGAACTAGCAGTTTCTGGGACCTTATATCCAAATTAATTGTGTTTCAGCGTAACGGATTTCATTTTAAATGAAACCATTAGAAAGAGTCTCAAATTCTGAGTAAAAAACGGTTATTTTCCAATCTTTGATATGAATGATAGCATGCTTAACTTAACGTTGTTTAAATTCTAATTTCCGTATTAGCTGGTGAGTTTGCAAACTAGCCGATTGTCCATTAGCTCCAACATATATACGAGTATCGTGCATCCACTAAGTCCCGAACTAACGTCCATTATTAAATAATTAATAATATAATTAAAGTTAAGAACGTCCCAAACTACAACGAACCACTGTTTAAACGCCCGCCATGATCAACCATGTATCCTTGCGGCTCAAAGTTAAGCGTGTAGTAAAAAGTGGCATGTAGGAACAACCACTTCCCATTTGAGATCACTTCCATGTTCTCACAACTGTTTGTGAAACAGTGCGGAGCGTCTTTGAAATGAGATATGTGAGGAATATGACAGGGATCCTTCATCCGTGTAAACCATCTTGCTTCTTCTTCTGTACCTAGAACTCAAATCGAGCTTCTGATTGAGGATGGAACGCTGGCCAACTGCCGACTGAACCAAGTGAACCTCGTACCAAGGGGTGAGTTCATCATTCATCTTCATAAATAGACTCAGGTCGGAGCTATTATTCTAAGACTCTTGCGAAACACAAGTGTGAAGTTCCAAGGAATTGAATGTTTAGTAGTTAAAGAAACAAGTGCTCGTGCAGCTGTTCAGCGCCTGTTTGTTTTGCTTAGCCTAGAATAACAGAGGCCCCACACCTGATTTCCTAATGTTTGATATGCTTGACACCCAATTCTAGGTCCACATCCGATCGGGAGCTACGAGACGTGTTGCAATAAAACGTCCATTTCTCCTGCTCTCTCCTGGTTCGTCCAGAATCATGGGAATCTGTCCGTTCTCCTTCATCCCTTGACCAGATGGGAAGTTCAGGATCATACCACACGGGCCATGTTCCTGGGCCAGAAGCTGCCTTTGGACATTTCAGCTCTCCGTGAGGACTTGATGGACAACATTGATCTCTGCCTACCTTTGAACTCCAATTCTGCTGGATCCAATCATTTATGGGCCGATTGACGCCACCATCAGCTCATCGCTCTCTTGCCTATTACAAGTATTTTGCTGGCACGTAACTTTGTTCTATCGCTCTTGGAATAAAAGTTGTTTGCTCAGACTGTCAAGTACTTTCGAGTTGTCGTTGTCATTAAAATGTCATTGTCATTTAAGCGTTTGAGTTAATTGAGTGCCACAGACATGATGCCAAAAGCAGCAGAACATGCTAAAGCTTGTTTCGTCGATGACACAATCTGCATTTCTGTACACAAACATGATATCATATCGCATCTCGCATCTCTTTTCAAAAGAACTACGGTGACTTCGATCAGAAGAATTGTACTAGTACATAGTTCATGCCTCGAAAATAACGGAAGGGTCATTCCAGTAATTCGTAACCTAGCGAACACTGTTAATTAGCAAGGTAGCAATTAGCTTGCGATAAATTTTGTCAATCGCTTGGACCCTCTACTGGAAAAATACCACGATCACCGTTTTAAAAAAAATAGCAATCAGAGTAGAATCACAAGTTTCAAGGTTCTTTTTTGAGTCTGAACCGAACAAAGCTGCTTCGAACACTGGGCATATGTTGCTGTTTTACATTTCGGATTATGTTTTCTTAGGGTGGAATATTCATAATAAACTGTGAGTTTTCCAAGATGCCGCACGTGAGCTCAGATGAGACAAGTGGAAGACAAGCTGACATACGTCAGACTTCTGTCTTAGAATCCACCTGCTCAACTTTCTCATTTCGTTCTTCTTCTGGATTCATTATTCTCAAAACAACGTCAACACTACTCCAGACTTCTCGAAAGGGTTTATTAAGGAGGTGTTGAGTGAAAATTGAGTTTTCACTTCATTCTCACTTTTCTGTCGACGGAGATTCATTTAACGCACTTATTTACAAAAGACGTAGCTTCGCATCCTTCTTCTATCCGATGTACTCTGGTCTGGAACTCTGGAGCTATCAAGGAAAGACTCTGATTTGTTGATTCAAGCTCCTTTAGAAGCAATGCTAAAAAGCTAATTATGTCAACGTGCTACAGAATGTCCTTTCGTCAACTAAACTACACTACAACAGTAATTAAAAACGGGTTCGTCTGAAACTTTAAGCAAATGCCTTTTACAAGTACAACTCAATCCACTATTTTACTATACGCCTAATCGAGTTAAAGCCGGCTTGAGGCCATTAGGTTCAGTCAAAAGGTTAATCAACGAATATGATTGCTGATTCTGTCGCTAAGGAACCAAAAAAATCTTTTAAAAACTTTCAGAAATTCTTCATACAAAAATATCGCCACTAGCCTTGAATTTGCGAAAAAGATTAAAAATAGTTTATTCAAGGGACTATAGTATGCGCAAGCATTTAGACTTTCAGACATAACAGAAATAACAAAGATGTGGGTCACATTCTATTACGTCAGACAAGTACGAATTTTTAAGTTTGCTCAATTGAATCGACGGAAATACTTTTAATAATTTAATATTTTATGCCTAAGTGGAACTTCGTCATTGGATAAAAATTTGAACAAGTTGACCAGCTAAAAGTTTCATCTTAGAAATAAATATCAATTAAATAATTTGAATATCAGTAGTACGAGATAAAGCTAAACTAGCTTACTGTAACAGCTTCACGCGAAGAAAAATGCCGATGCCGATAATGGTGTTCCGTCCCGTGAATCATTTCATTACTATTCGTAGTACATGCACTCGACACCAGAGTAGAGTGTACTAGTTATCAGAATAACACGCCACAATGACTGTGAAAATAGTATATTAGAAAACGAAGTAGCCCTACGATGAATCAGAATCCGAATATTCAAAAGCCGCTACCCCAGAAGAGGTAGAGTAGAAACCATTTCAATTGTCCCATGCCACGCTTTCCAGTCCAGGGTCCGTGGGGTGCAATAAGGCCTGCATCAGAGCACACCACCATGGAAGGAGAGCAGATGCATGAATTCAAGCTTGACACTTTCTGGCGTATGAGACACCTGTTAAGTGAAAGTGGAGTGGGAAGTGGAGGAATGCAAATGTGAAAATGAAATGGTACAGAAATTCGCAATCCTCTTTGCGTACCAGCTTTATAACTTTTTTCTCAAACTTTTCTATCCCAATACCACTCGGAATATTACAGGATGGCTGAAAGGCTCATGGGCTATGTATAAGTTATAAGGTGTGGATGATGCAGATGAGGCTATGTGCTGTGTGCCGGATCCAGTTTCTTCAGCTGTACAAATATTTATGTAGATCTTTCAAGATACACTTTCGGGCCCTTGTACGCACTACCGCCAACAGTCATCCGCAACCTTATCTTGCTCTAAATCTGATACAATAAGGATAAAATCTATATTTTGAGATTCATTAAAATCCGTTTGGGGGAAAATGTGTTCTCATTCGTCCCTGAATTCATCTTTCTCAGTGTCCTATTTTTGCGTATGTACATCAACTCATCTAATTTTCCTGACCAGCTGATTTCGCGTTGCACGTTGGAAGAATATTGATTTTCATACTGTAGGAAGGTTAATTTTATAATATAATGAAATTTGATTTGAATTGGAATGATATTTGGATACTAGTAATGTTTATTATGCGTCTAACGCTTTTGACATTATGGAATTTATCCTGACCATTTGGTTGCGAGCTGCACTTCATTTTAACTTTTGAAATAACCCTCGTAAAGTAGAAAAATCATAATTCTCAAACAAACCATTAAATAGTAAGCTGATCTGAAAACTTTTACATTTAAAAAGAATTTTTGAAATTACGAGTACCAGCATGTAATATATGGATAATATTTAACATTAGCATATTGGGGTTTTACGGAATATGTGGACATGCTGTGCGAATCATAACCCAGTTGTTAGCAACGAAAGCTGATCAAATTCTAAGGTGTAAGTCTATTGAGTCTGATTATGATTGTGTTGGTAGTTGGGAGAAAATAGTGGAGTGAATTGATTATGGAACGATTTACTAGAGCCTTTGCCTCTTCTCCAGTTCGACAAGGTGTAGTTAATTAAGCTCTTGTCACGTAATCACATTGTAACCTGATTAGCTCCAACTCTAATGACTCCATGTTGGAACTGAAGGAAAAGCATTCCCAAATTCCGCCACACCATTTTCTCAAAGCTAATTTTCCTCCTCGAAGCTCGGATCCCATTTGGGCTGCTCTAATGGAACTTGCAGGGAGCACGACTACAGTAGTATATGCATTTCCTGAATGTCGAAGGCATCTCATTGTCTCTCAAAGTGAAACGGAGAAAGCCAACTTCCATCATTACACAGAACAGCTCCAAAGTGTTCAGTGTTCATAGTGAATGAGGGACTTTCTCTCAGTTCAGGGCGGAACTCGCTATGCTCACAGGTCTAATTGAAGAACTCGAGCTACCTGCTGCCTAATGAACAAGGTGGAGGATTTTATGAAGGATTTTATGCCGACCGCACTTGAAGACGTTGGAATACCTTTATAGTGCTCAAGGGATGTTGTACCCTGGTTTTTAGACTTGAATCACACTGGATATGAAGGGAAAAAACTTTAAATACACGAAATTCATGTCGAGATTCATGTAATAAGCGTTTGCATTAAGCTAATGTAATCTCGAATTTCGGAAAAGATAATAATGACTAATGACAATGCCGGCGTTATTTACAGCATTATGATAGAAATGGGGTGAAGCAAATCCCGGCAAAATATTTAAACAGAGCATTAATGGGTTATGATATGACACGAGGACATAGATGGGCACTTGCTATCCCATAGTTAACTTAGGCCCTCCGGCCCAACTTAGGCCCTTCGGCCCTCCTGCCCTCCGACCAAGCTGACGCCCTCCGGCCCTCCAGCCCTCCGACATTTCGACCAAAATGAGCTTCTGGAGGGTCGGAGGGCCATTTCCTATCTCTTATGTGTTAAAGTTGAGAGACTGACCCTCCGGCCCTCCTACTCGAGTTAGGCCCTCCGGCCCTCCAGTCCTCCGGTCCAACTTAGGCCCTCCGGCCCTCCAGCCCTCCGGTCCAACTTAGGCCCTCCGGCCCTCCAGCCCTACGGTCCAACTTAGGCCCTCCGGCCCTCCAGCCCTCCGGAGGGCCGGAGGGCCAGATGCCCATCGATGCACGAGGAACATTTCTTAAGTTATTGGATCCTGAGGCCCTGTGTTGTTCCGTATTCGGTGAGGCTGATAAAGTTGATAATAAAGTTGGGCTGTTCAAGTACACGAGTGCAATAAAATTCAAAATACTTCAAATCGCAAACCTATCTATCTGAAATCTTGAACTACTGTACACTGTATTTCGACGTTGATACAGCAGTACTTGGACTCTTATGTACAGTACATATTGTTCATCCCACATGGAGTATGGAATGATGGCCCACCACTCATCGTTTTGAAGAAACGACCTCAGCCCAAAACACGAGTCACTGTTTAATTTGTTGTACCGCCAGCCAAGTTATTCAGCTTTAACGGAATTATTCAAGCTAATCTACTGTAGAACGACATGGTTAACGGAAGTTAGGTTAGGCATGACAAGTTTTGCATCCGCAACAAATTTCTTCTAAATTGCTGGAACAAGATAGAGGGTGTTTAAATTAACAAATAAATTAAGAAATGTTCCAAATCTTTTAGAGCAACTTTTTGAGCTCTATTGGTTGTTTTCGGGCTCTTCTGTCTGTTCCTAACCACATACGTAGGATCTGATCACAGGGATCTGATGTATTTGGATGAGGATGGATTTGTGTTGAAAGAACCAGTTATAAATTCTGAGGAAGTCTTGAAAAGACCGTGGAGCCTCAGAACTTCAAATGCACGGCTCTTTCAAGACGAGCCAGACATGCCATATTCAATGCTACCTAATTATAGTAACATGTATGCGGAACCATAATATTAATTTTAAGTGATTATTGATTATATCTCACTGTAGACGACTATTGGTAAAAATATATATAGTCACAAAATAGGCGTATCTTTAACGAAGCCATTGCAAAGTAGGCGTCTTTAACGAAGCCATTGCAAAGTAGGCGTATCTTTAATGGATCCATTGCAAAGTAGGTGTTATAGAGACGACGCCATTTCGTACTAGGTGTAACATCAACAACGAAGACGACACTGCATAATAGCTACGTAGCAGGAGTGCAGTAGCACTAGTGTATTCTATGTATGTATGTAGTACTTTGTAATGTCAATGGTTGTGAAGAATGGAAAGATTGACGTGAAATACAGTTCTTGAGTGTCATATCATATAGACCTGATACATAGATAAATGAAATAGTTAGTTTTGGAACGACTCATCCAAAAGCGACTTTTATACATCTTAATTGATAGATTTATTGATCCTAAAGCGCGTAGCTTCTCGGTATTAGTGGAGACCAGTCGCAGAATTAAGTTAGTAAGTTCTGGAACAGCATATTTTCTAATGGGTTTTCCAATGCTAATTTTGGCGGGCTCCTGCGGCGAACACCAGAGATTTACATGTAGGTATACAAATAACTGCCCAAATATACAGGGTGAGTTGATGATTGTATCCCCCTTTTGAATCACTCCTGAGAGAACACCACATACTTGACGAGAATGATACTTTGATTTATTGAAATTTTGGTTCATTAA
>JAQFYU010000187.1:0-29568 GCA_034694905.1 Ceratophysella granulata | reverse complement strand
GAAAAGCAGTGCAGGTCAATTTTAGTAAAAATTAGGTGAAAAGAGGATTAATCTTAGGTGACTAAAATATTAAGTCTAACCATTTTTGGAATTCTGTCGAACATACTTTTAGTGTCAAATTCGAATTCCCTACTAAACGAAGAATATCAATTGCCCTTAGAGCAAAAACCTTGCTTCGAATTAGAAATAAAACATTCCGCAGCCTACTCTTATTGTCAAAGACAAATTCGATCACTCTTAGAATAAAATATGACTATTAGATGCCTTTCTTACTTTGCTTACAAATTATTTGAAGGAGAGACAAATGATAGACGGCTAAATTAGGGATCTCAAAGCGTCCTCCAGGAAAAGTGGATAGTGGATCTGATAGTGAATAAATTAACCCACCACGGCGAGAATTGAAGGTTGGTCAATTACTTGTAGGTATAGTTGGCAAGACAATTCATTCTCCAGATGAAAGCGAAATATTATGAACATTGGAGTTACAATTACGTATACCTTGTTTTATGGCCACATTTAGGACGTAAAATCAGGACGGTCAAGCTTGTAGTTTGCGGTAGCTTAATCGACGTTTGCTAAGCCATTGGGGTTATCTTCTAGATTTCGGATTAGAAATAATTAGTTTAAGTATCTGTAATGATCAATTATGATAACCATTTACTCAACGCCCAACATTGGCTATCGAAATTTCTGCTCTTTTTCCTCCATACCAAGCCTCGTACTTAAGCGGCCCGATAGTCAAAAATTGTATTAGTCATTCAGGCAGATCTCGTGATTTCATTATACAATCGTAAGGGCATAGTATTAGTCTTAATTCATAATCCCCTAACATGAAGTCAGTCTTGGTCCAAAGTAGGACAGCAGCCAGAGTGTATCTTCTCTTACTCATCGGCATTTCTGTGGTTAGGGCACAGCGTCCTGGTCCAGTTAAAAATGGATTCTATAAGATCAGCAGCATTTTGGATGATTCGGTGAGTACACAAACAATCGAATTATTTTCTGTGTGTCGGAAAAGGGTTCATGCATTTAATTCCAAAGATAGTGAATGGCGAAGTTCAAACTTACGTTGTTCGAATTTTGATTTGTTGAGCAGGTGCTTACTGCGACTTGGAATGGTCGACCCAGAGCCGTTATAACCGACGATTGGAAAGGTGACCAAACACAGGAATGGAAGGTCAAATCCAAGTTATACGGTATGCAGACTTTTCGTATCTCCACAGAATAATTACGTGCAAGCAAGATGCAACCACCCAATTCTAACGTTTTCAATCAACAATAACAACCAGAACGCATTTCTGAAGTTTATATATGCGACTAATACGAGCTGATGAACATTTCCCACCTACATATGTAGATGGTCTTCCACTGCAGCTCATCAGAAACGAGCTCATTCGGGACAACGAAGTTACCAAGGAGGAGAACTATAAAACACAAAGAAACAACAATGATTTTGTTCCAATTGATTGGAACTTTGTGTCAGATCCTTCTGGAACTCCTAATGTATTCGCGTTGAACAATGGAGTGGGATGTCTGGTCAATACTGGGTAAGAATTCCCTCCTTGTCGACGTATTGCATTTCAGACTCACAATTAAGTCTACGGCTTAAAAAATTGGCGTCTTTATCATATTTTCAGAAAAGGTAACCGGATCTCTGTTGATACCTGTGATCCCAGCTCACCAGATCAGCAGTGGGCGTTTACATTTTTATTTAATATATAGTTGGAGTTAAATAAGCGTCCAGTTGAGTCATCTAATAAATATTTCGGGATTCTCTATGTTGTACATTCACAATACTAACTTCATAATTTTCTATCTATTTTCTGTGTTCTGTGACACCAAAACTTGTCAATTATAAAATAAAAGATTTTTGGGGACCCATATTGGCCATATACAATCACAATGAGTGGAATGGAAAGTTTCATCATTTGTAGTTTGTGGGCTCAGTGCAGTCATTAAATTCGCGATTTTACGGCTCACCTTCAGCTGTGTTCCATGTTTATTTGAAATCTAGTATCTATACACAAAATAACTATGCAGTTGTAATCATGTCCACTGCCGCAAGTCAAACCTCAAACTGAAGTTTTAATGATTTTCAATCTTAAACTATATTAACTAATTCACGATTCAAAATCTGAGTCGGTAAAAAAAGTACTTCGAATAGAGCAAGACTAGTACATGCATTTATTGACATGACCGCAACCGGCCCAATCAACTGATGGGTAGTACCAGTGAAAAAATATTGAACTGAAATTACATTTGACCCAATAGTCGAAGAATTTATTGTATCGTAAAGGCGAGTCCTGCACCTACAAAGAGCTTTTTAAAGTCAAGAATTACTGTAGTTGTGGAGTTTGTTGGTTTCGACAGAAAATTCTGAGGTAATGGAGCTAATGTAAAGTGCTGTGGGGGGCGTATTGAAGCTATTTAGGCAAATAGCAAATACCCATTGAAGCTACTAAAAACATTTGTATTGTGACGACTGTGAATTTGCTGAAATCAGCGGAGGACCGAGCGGGCTGTGGAGGGATTTCCCTTGATCTGTATAATTTATTTCTAATAAAATTATGGAGTGCACATGCCTGGAAGGCAATAAGCAAGGCAATGAACTCATGGCCGGAGTGACATGGAGTAAGAACGCCACCCTCGTCGTGTACGAAAGGCTTTTATCGTAAGCTTCGTTTGGGCTTGAGAGGATGAGTGAAGTAGGCAGGCCGGGATGGAAAGTTGTGAAAGTAGTCGGATTGTGAGTTTGTGAGACTTCCAAATAAAAGGAGTGAGCTGACTGGAAGAAAGGCGTAGAAGAGGCCGGAGCGGATTTCCCAGCTTTCCCTGAGCCTCCTGACTTAGTATCTTCGTGTATAAATTGAGAGAATTGTCTTGCAGAAACAGGAATATCCCGCAAACGTGGAAAGCATAGCATATTTGGTGACACGGACTGATGTATTGGTGGGTATGGAAAGAGGTTGACGCGGAGAAGGAGTGCTTCCAAAGCCCGACTGGTGGAAGTGTGCGGAATAAAACATTGGGAGTCGACGGTAGAATGATTTTGATGTTGTAGAGAAGCAGGAACAAAGGTGAACTTCTTGTTTGATATTCCATGTTTTACTTCTGGAATCATGGGACCGCATGCACAATGGGATTGGGAAGAATGTGATCTGAAGTATTTGCTCGAGTCAGTCAGAACTGGAATGCGGTTGGTGTGGACCGTGGAGTTTGTTTTTTCACGCCCAGTCCCACACGACGTCAACTCTGAGATTGACATGAACTCCGGTCCCACCTTCTCTTCCTCCGACATGTCAGCCACTCGTCAGACGGCGGCAGCCTATTTAGATTCGAATCATTCGAAAGATGGACGGAGAAGAAATGGAGACTGGAACTGATTTATCACGCCTCTACCCGTTCTCAAAGAGACCTTTCCGAGTTGTCATAAAGATTAGAACTGGGACGTTTTCGGAAAGACTTGTTATTCTTTTCCAGAAGTGCACCACTTTGTATCAAAGTCAGGATTGTGAAGTGGAGGATCGATTTTCCTTCCATAAGCTCTTCTTCCGAATCCGCTCTGAAGGCAGTCGTAAAAATATACGAGACGCTACTGTATATAATTTTCCTTTCTTCTGATTATTATTTGTTTCCTCTACACTTCCTTCTAAACTCATCATCGTTCCTATGTTCACTTGTTTTCAACGAATAAGCTCCACTACTACCACCGTCCAAACATTTTTCCTGATTGAACCGTTGTTGTGAGTCTGAGCCGAGGTACGTGGAGCTTGGAAACACATGAATTTCACGTTGCAGCGGAGTTTATACATACTATTTTATATCTTTCGTTTGAAAGTGAACGAATTGGAGTTATTGGTTCCGCTGAGGAGTTTTGAGTCCTGGCTGCTTGTACGAGTATTTATTCTTCATAGTTGTATGACTTGTGGCCAATTTGAAGGCTGCTGGTCGTGTCTACGATTGTAAGAAGTTGAGAATTTACAGCTTCGCATTTTGAAGTAAACTCCCAGTGCTTTGAGTCGAGTCATTTTTTGATCGACTTTCTTTCTTTGTGGGTCAGTTATGAGCAGAGCTGCTGGCACTTGGAGTTTTGGAATGGATGAGGACAAAAGTTGAGAATGGCTGTCTGGACTCGTAAAATATGGTCTACCTGGTCGCTCTGGTCATCAGTTTTTACGACTTGCTCTCCGGGTCCCACTCTCCGCCACGCTGGACTTTCTTCCGGATGCTAAACTCCCACTGCGAACCAACGGACCAGGAGCAGCTTCCTTCAAACTCTTCCTTTTTGGAGCCAATAATAATGACACGGACAGGACGGAAAGAAAGCAGCAAGTTCCTTGGCCTATAGGCCATATGGAGAAAACGGTAAAATTGAGAGGAGGATGCATGGCGAGCGCCAAGCATGAGTTCCATGTTCTTGCATCTCCTTCAATTACTCACCGCTTTTCTATTTTCCCCGTTTGTATTCTCAAAAAATGTATGCTCCAATGACTGTATTTGTAGATTGGTCGACGACCAATGAATAAATACAGGACTGTTGGATTATGGTTTCACAAAGTCTCCCAAAGGCATGGTTCATTTGGTTCAGTAGTTCGGACCATACTGTATACTGTAGTACCGTAGATGCTTAATTGCATATTGGACAAATCAGTGTTGTTGAGGGATTTATCAAATCAGTGTGGTTCACCAGCGCCAGATTTCAGCTTGGCATTACTTCTGTCAATTCATGGGTTGGAACTTGGAGCTACTTTCTTGTTTATATTTAGAGACGTACACTGCGTACTGGAAGTAGTCCTGGGATGACGGTATATAGAAAGCTAAGGGTCATAAAGGTACATTGCTCGGAGATAGAGAAAATTGAACCAAAATGTTTGGGCTTATCACACCAATCAATGTCAGTGAGTCCGTGAAATGGAAGAAATCTTGGAGGTGGGATCTTCATGTTGAGGTTGTTGAGAGTTAAGTCCCTGAGGAGCGTAAGAGGTTAAGTGCTATCCTTGAATCACGGGACGGGAGCTCTTTTCAGATATGAGAGCTATCATATCTCTCGTCATCCGACGTCCCAGGAACGGGCTTCATTTTTCAGCCTCTGTCTGTAGTCATTCTTACCCCTGACTAGCATCTCCTGCATTTGTGCGTTCCAATATGTTATTCCATACCTCTAGTTTCTATACACATCTGCACAAATATTTGAACACAGCCTGCTTCAAAATTTATTTTAGCAACATATTCAGATTAGATATGCCAAAATTGGAGATAGATGCCAAAATTGTAACGACATTTAATTCACGGCAGAATTTTCATCATAAATTCTCATTGTTTATTCAAAATAATGGCACAAAGAGTTCTTTGTCTAGTCTAAAATAGCGTTAGGTTGGGGAACGGAGATCAATCCCATAAATGCTGCACAAACCGTCGGTCCAGATGTCCGTTCCAAATTGATCTGCTGGATAAAAAATAGTTTCGAATTGTTCGCGAGACTTCAAAACTGGACGGCGGAGCGAGGGCGACGGAGTTGAGACAAGTCTTGAAGAGTTATACGAGGGAAGGCTGAACGAAAGTAAGTTCAATACAGCCGGAGTCAGAGTCAGAAGTCAGTGTTGTGATTAGGATGGAAGTTGGTGTGGAGAAAGTGTTCTTACTGGGATGAGGGCTGGAGAAGGGAGGTGGGGATGATGCAAGACTGGTGGAGAAAGGGACTTGGTGGCACTTGTCTCCTGTCTCGCTCCCTCTCCATCCCATCTCAGCTCGACAGATGCTCGGGAACTTTCTTTGTAGTTGACTAGCTTGTCGAGCCACTCCCATTTGCTTTGTCAAATTTCGGAGAGAATTCATTGATATGGCTTACCCAGTGACACAAATACTTGTCAATCCCTCTGCTTCAAGTATGTTAACCAGATAGGAGGATGGAGGAGGCTGGATAGCAGACCTGAGAACTGGAGCTATGTAGCAGCATGCCGTCTGTCTCACGTAACGTACATCCTCCATGCTCTTTGCTCTGGGACCCCACTTCTATCTACACCATTGGATTTTATCAGATTTATGGGATTTCTTTTCTTCCTCGTCTCTCTCCTGACTTCCTTTCGCTTTGACGGCCAAACAGACCCTTGTTTTCTTCTGCGACAGAAAGAGGGACAACAGAGTGTGTGGCTTTCTCAGCTTCCCCTCCTCTCTCCTCACTTCCGTCTTCCCTTCCCACAACAACCTACGAGATATGGACTCAATCCCAACTCTTTACTACTGTTTTCCACAACAGTCAGCACAACAACGTTCCACGAAAATT
Source organism: Ceratophysella granulata (assembly GCA_034694905.1). NCBI lineage: Eukaryota > Metazoa > Arthropoda > Collembola > Poduromorpha > Hypogastruridae > Ceratophysella > Ceratophysella granulata. The sequence goes on along the minus strand of JAQFYU010000187.1, from coordinate 23,288 downwards.
ACTTGCTGTGAAAAATTCGCTCCATAAATTTCACTCCCGGAGAACTTGTTTCCTCTAATACTAAAATTTGCCGGAGTGAATACTACAGATCGAAGTTTCCTGGCCGAATCTTCCAAAGCAAATCATCTGGGTCAAATTTCCGGGGGGTGAATTTTCCAGTTACAAATTTTCATTATGTCTAAGCCGCAATCACAGCACTTTTGATACCGATGACGCTGACTTCAAAATTCGTCCTCGTGTTCATCGGCCGTTCTGTGTAGAAGATTTGTCCACCTATTCCCTCCTGTTTGCAGAATGCCGTAAGGTAACTTCGCTGATTCAATTTGGATTGGATGCAATTCTTCCATTGTCCGAACGCGTCTGGAGAATCACTTTGATCCGGTGAAATGTAAAAGGTTTCCGACAAGTAATATACTTTTAGGATAGGATCTCATGTATCTGAAATCCTGAAGCAAGGACATCACATGCTCAGCACACGCCAGAGCACTTCCCATAATACTTGGCTAATAATATATGCAAGGACTTTCTCTTCTTGATTCCCACGCTCATTCGCATCTTCTCACTTTAGCCGAGAAGCTCCCAACCGGGTCTCGATCCAGCTAAATAAAGTATGTACATATGTACACAGATGTACAATGTACATGTACGTACCAATACTTGGAACCAAATACCTATATATTTGACGCTTTTCACGCTAATTCTGTTTCAAACCAAACCAAATCCTCTCTCCGAAAGAATTACTTAGTTTGAACTCCGGCTGAAGACTACTGTACAGGTGCAGGGCTGCTGCAGCTATCCATATCCACTGTATGTATGTGTATGTAGGTTAAGTAAAGAGCATAGATGGTAGCTCCTCCTCCGGTGCTTCATTTTCATTAGTCGAGCTTTCTTTTGGTATTTACCAAGTACTTTTGTACCGTGTGATTATATATGTATATCACATATAGAACGGAATGAATTCCTGAATAGTGATTATGAACTTGGATTCGTCAAACTCACCCAACCCACATTCATAACAGTCCTGACTTGATCCCAAGTGACTATCACTTATTCCCTGCACTCAAGAAACATTCGGCGAGTACGACGATTAGTTTCAATGAGAACCTGAAAAAAGAGGTTTAACACTATTTTCGGGAAAAAAATCAGAATATAACGAAAAATGAATGTCTGAATCACATGTGGGGACGTTTTATAATCCTTGAGGGAACACACGTAGAAAATTTAGGGAATCGAGCCATACTAGTTGAAAAGTTAGACGATTTTTAAACGCTGCAACTACTTATCAAACAAGCCTCGTATTACAAATATCGATTAAAATTCGAACAAAAAATTGCAAATGTTGTAGAAGTGCAAATTATCAGTTAAAATTACGAGATGAATTAGTACATGACCTGTAGAAGTCAAGTTTTACAAGATACGAGGGTTGTTTCAATTGTTTGTGCCACTCTTAAAAATCTGCAAAACTGATAAAATGAATGAATTGGGTTGAAATTTTCACCACATCTGGAAGTAATAACAAATTTACATTGCTGCAATGAAAATGTTTGGCCTAAAATGCGTAAAAACGCATCACATACTTGATTCCATTTCTTCAATGTCATTCAGAATTGGAAATCGGAGACGAAGAAAGCAAAGGTCGACCTGTATCCGATAGGCGAGAAATGAAGAAACACGCCACCTAGCAACGCGGTCTGCAAATTAGATCGAATAAAATATCCGCCAAGAGTATGCCAATTTGTATTCGATGCAATATGCAAAAATAATATAGTACAAAATTTGTATGAGCATTTGACATTATTGGCACTATAGAGATATGCAGTCCACGCTATCATATATTGTATTGTGCTCGGGAAAGCTGAAAGAATATTATTTTCATAAGATTTTCTGGCATTACTTAGAGAGAGCCCAAAGGCTTCAAAAGAGACTCTAGGACCCCCGAATGTTGAAAATGAAAGGTAGGTACTGGGGTTATTTTACGTAGAGGGAGAAAGGAAAGCCGTGTTGAGTTGACCAGAATGTGTTTTGGAATTGGTCTCACAAGAAGCATTGGAGAAACAAAAGGAGTGGCGAGAGGGTGTCGGTTATGTGTGAACTGGGTTAGGAGGAAGGACGTCACCACGGAATCTCATTTCCACATCACCCACACTCAACATTTGACTTGATTTATTCTAGATATTTCTTCCAATTACGTAGCTCACAGGGATTCATAACTAACATGAAGTAAACCACCATCATTGGTGGAGAAGAATAGTAAATGTCACTCTTTGATAAATACAGGTTTCCGAGTGCTTTCTCCTCCTAATGTGAAAGTCATGCCATATAATTCATAACACCAGTAGTATATTCGTTCAGAATGCGAACTGCTCACGTCGACACGTCCTTCTATCATTCGTAAATCATTTCTAACTCTATACTTAAACGAGTTCACAGATTCATTACCAGGTTAGAGTTGGATATATTACGAAGACAAAAATATCGCTATCTTTCATATTCTTCCACTAGTCTCCTAAATTAAAATTGAGTTCTGTACTCTTGGAGCTACATACTCCTCCGTCTGTCTAATTACTCTAACTTCAGACTCAGTGTGTTTACAGAGCTCAGTTTGAGTACTGTGACACTGGCACGCAATTTATGTGTAGTTGTCAGTTGGTGTCATGGACTAGCCTTCGACTTCAACTCCGAGTCTGCTGCATATCTAGCATGAGGTCGTATAAAATTAAATTTTGAAGTAGAGCATTGGTAGACAAGTGGGGAAGGGCGAGAACAATGGCGGGTTGCATGAGTTCCAGAACAGCGTCTGTGTCTGGCATTTGACGCGCGGTTTGACTCGGAGAAGTCAAGTGAGAAGTGTCATCATGGGGTAGTTTGTCCATCAGACAAGAGACACAGGCCCTGGTTCCACTTGACAGACAGCTAAAGTAGGTATTTGGGATTTGACAGTCCAAGATGGACGCGATAAGGCACTTGTCATGTTTCGGATCCAAATCCGTCTCCTCGAATCATCCATTCTTCTCGCCTGACGTGCGGGTCTGATGAGAAGTGTTGGTGAAGATGACCCGAGAGAAGCATCACATCACATCCATGTCACTCCCAGAACGACTTGGGTCTCGGAAGACGGGAACTGAAGAAGCGGCGTTGGCGTAGCGCTTCCGCCCACTGACTCCAGCCTCTTGATATGCAAAGTAGGCTGGAGCAGGGGAATCAATAGAATAGCACGAGAGCGAGAAGGAGCAGAAAGAGGGAATCTGGATGACAGACCGACAACACATTAGCCGAGTTCTCATGTTGAACAGCAGCCGGAAGCTTTTCTGGAAGAGAGAAAGGAAAGGATTCGAATTAGACGTTTGCATGGGCAGCTGATGGAGCTGCTACGTACTTCGGACTGATTGGGATCCGAGGAGCGGACTAGGCACTAGTCGAAACATGCCAGGAGTTACCATTTAACACATGAACGATGATTGTGTTCTGAGCTTGGGACGTCCGACAAGAGTAAGTTCCACTATCGCCCTTCCTCACGGACAGGACGGAGAGAAATGCACTGGCCGTTGGCTCTCCATTTGTTTGATTCTTCCACTGTCTGAGCAACAGAAACGGACAACTATTAGCCTTTCTCCGCAGACCAAATATGCTAGGAGTTAGGAGCTGAGTGTGGTGGCTGGTGGCAAGTCCTGATATCGGAAACCGGGGAAAAAAATCGCATTGGAAATTAAGCGACTGTAGTGAAGGAAAATAAGCAGCGAGCTAGTACATAGGCGAAAGTACTTCGAGAGGAAGTTGGAGCATCTGAAATGAAAACATGAATCTGCGTCCACGCAAAGAGCGCAATACTCCTAGTCTGTGGAGTCATTCTGCGTACAGTACTGGTTCAATCCATTTAGGAAAATGAAACAAGTCGTTTCCGTTGCGAAGTTTCGCCTTACAGTTCTACTGGACCAGTTCGAGCGTATTCATCATTATAATTCAATTTTAAAGACTTAATCTTGCGACAAAGTTTCGATTTTTTATTTCCGAATACTTTCCCTACGATGCTTTATGCATTCTGCTTTCATTGGGATGGCATGGCTTCCGATATTGTGACGGAAGCCGGAGATTCCGAGCTCGGAACCAGGACCCAAGAGGACCGGCCACTTAACACCAGGAGAGGTGTGGTACGTAGCGGGACAGGGAGAAAGCGTGAACTCACTTGACTTTGATGCGAGTGTCCCCTCCAGGCAGAAGTCGGTCTCCCTTGTACCAGGACAACGGCTCGAGCGACTTGTCGAGATGCGAAGCTCTGCATGTGAGATGAAGCGAGGAGTCCACTTTGTAGTGTCTCTCCGTGATCACATGCTCATTGTCATCCAGGATTTGCACTGCGGGGGCTGCGGAGAGAAAAGAGTGTTCGTGGCATGAAGACACTCACCAGTAGTAGTCCCCGCCTTCCAGTCCCTCCGAATGAGTCCCACATGATTCATTTGGGAAGTCTGGGAACCCGGTCTCTATCACTACGTGGTTTACATATTTATGACCCTCATTCCTTATAATCACGCACGAGCCTGGAGTCAGCCTTCCACTCATCCAGAACAAGTCCTGTCCATTCCACTACCCCGCACAACAAATGCTCAATCTACATACAATCTCCGTTCTGGATGCCCAAGTACAAGTAGAGCTCCACCAAGGCCGTACGCGTTACGAATTAGGTAGGGCGTAGGACCCTCATGCATGTATGTGGTGGGTAAATAAGGGTTGGAGGTTCTAAAGCGGCCAGGAAGAAGATGGCTTACCGATTACTCGCAAGTGAAACAGAAGGGTTTTGGTGGGATGTGTTGACAACTGGCACTCGTAATCTCCCTCGTCTCGTTTGCTCACTTTGTTGATCCCGAGTCTCCAGTTATTGGGATACCTGGGAGGAAAACAATTTGTTCGGATTTACATCACCTGTCAGCACTGGAAGAGAAGAATTTGGAACACGACGAACCTGAAATGCAGTCCCAGTCTGGAGTCAGAGCTGTACGTAGCATTCCCCACGGTGAGGAGCTGCACAGAGTCGTTCCGCTTCCGAAGCCATGAAACCTGCTCAAAGACAAACGGAAGAATTGAAGACAGGAAACTCAACACACTGGACTCCCATTAGACCAGACGTCTCGTAAACTGAAATTACTGACGCGAAGCCAAGAACCCGACTACCTTTTCCAGAACCTGTTCATAAAGTTTGGGTCCTTGGCCGTGTGGAGGAGAAGAATGGGAGGATGAGTGAGTGGCCCTTAGCGGAGCATTAACGCCCCGTCATAATCAAAGATATTAGCAATTAAGTGAAGAAAAGTTTTCCCGATTGTCCTCCCTTCTTCCGCTCGGAAAGAGGAACATAAACACCCGGCTATGGCACATTACTGCCAATAAACGAAACTACCCGCATTCCAGCCTCCAGACGCCACTCCATATTTTAAGACCGTTTCAGAGCCTATAAAACCAAGACTCCTGCATTTTAAGAGCTTGAGTAGAGCAGGGAACAGGGCTCGTGCTCAAGCTCTAAAAATACTCCAGACTCCAATCAATTCTGTTTGCACAATGTCAATTATAAATAGCTTTTATGTTCGAGTGTCTCCAGGGACAGAGTCCAAATACCTAGTTTCAATTTGGGATCTGCTCAAAGTGGAGAATGGCAGCGTGGAGAAGCCCTTCTGGCGCAAGTCGTCTCTTATTGTTCTGAGTCTACTGGTGCATGTCTGTTCCCATGGATCTGCTTGAGCTGGAGTGAAGAAGACTCCGCATTGACACTATTCCCGAGGCCAAGGGTGTCTGTCCCCAGTGGATCCATTACACTTCTCAGGCCCATAAATTAGTTCCCGAGTCTGGAGTTGGTTCGGAGTGAAGATGAATTGGGGAGGAAGGAAGGGCGGAAAGTTGGGTCCCATATGTGGTTCCAGTCTCTAATTCACAATTTGGAAGAAGGCTACGAAATCTGAGAGAGTCGTGGGACAGGAGAAAGTTGGTTTCTTGTACATTGAAGAAGTGAGCGGAGTGGGTAACTCTTTTCGGGAAGTCGCTCAAGGAGTCGGTGAGGTAGTTAGAGGTGAAAAATGCAGCTTTCAGTCTGGAAGTAGACGGAATTCGTAAGCCCATTTCCTAAGAGTCGTCAAGGAAGCAGAGAAGCGTCTTCCGCTCTCTCCTCAGCACTCTCCCACCTCCGCTCAGACCCAGGTCTCGGAAAGTATGCATTAAGCTCATTCCGGCTTCTGAAATCTGCATTGTAAAAAGATGCGTCTTCTCTCCTTCTCCCAATTTCACAGATTCCCAATTGGCACTCCAATTCCAAGTCGAACCACTCCCGATCCCTTTGGAAGCAGAACTGAAGACCAGAGTATCACCTCTGCTATTGGTTCTGCTCTGGACCAATGCTTTCCTTCAACATTTCAGATTTTGATTAATCTCACCTGTTTCAGGCTCAATTTCTGTGACATCTCGGAACATCATGAAAGAATTCGATCATGCTGCGTGACAGCTTAGCTAAACATTACATTGAGGAAGTGGCGTGTCTTGCGAGCGACAATGAAATGTATCGAAGCCTGCTTCCTAAGTTAGTGTTGGCAGGCTATCTTCATCATATGTATTTCCCTACCGAAACTTCATAAAATTATTCGGGTCAAAGGGCATACGGAATGGATTGGATAAGCAGGTTAAACCAAATGGAACCTGCCGAGTCGCTTGTACGAGAGTAAGTAGGTTTAATAGGCAAACCAATGCGACATGTTCGACTCGTTTTCCAATCTCAGTTCGATCGAGAAATAATAATAGCCCGTACTCTGAACTGTTACAAACAAACAAACACTAGTTCAAACATTTGAATTCGATTCCTCGATGCGTCTATCTTCACCTGCTTTCTCTCCATTAGCCGACTGACTGAGCGAGTGAAAGACGTTCTTCAGACATCCTGATATTCGTAGAATAGCAACACTTCATTGACTCAACCTCGTTTAGTTTCTTTCCGCCGCGTTAGCCGGAGGCAAAGCGCTTCCGAGTAACTCAAGTGCTGTTCACACCAGGGATTCCATCATCCACTCTGCATTAAACCCGCACCTACTTCTTCCGCTAACTAACATGCCATTCTAGCCGATTGAGTTTCCGCACTTTCGACGCTCAGACGGAATCTGTGCTGGCTTCCACGCCTGAGCGACTGGTGCTCCAATGTGTTATTGACTCTTTGGGGAGATGATGAGCCAAGTCCCGTATATCCCATTATCATTATCATCAATTCCGCTCACGAGTTTTCTCGCTCCATGAGTGAATCCAGGAAGAGGCGTCTTCCTGACTGTTCCAAGGTGGAGCTGAAGAAAGCAGTGCTGAGAACTGTGAGGAATGAAGAGAGGTCTTGGATTTGGCTCGTTGGAATGAGAGAAAGTGTGGAGGAATTATTTGCTGATTGAGAAGGCGGAAGATGACATAATACTAATTCCGCAATTAGAAGGAGGATCTGGAGACGAGGAGGCCCGAGGTTCAAGTTGGGGATGATTTATCGATCCACCCTCCAATCTTGGCACTGCTCCACGTTCTAATGACATGGCCAGACATGAAAGTTTATTTTCTCCTTCCTGTTCTCCTTTTAATTTCTCAATCTTCCAACTAGTCGACCCAGAAGCGAAGAGTCATTCAAATTCCGTTTCTGTGCCAGAAGTGGAGATAATGGCGGAGGAGACGGAGGCTGATTAGAAGGGAAGAAGATGAGAGGATATTGGATGTCTGAGGTTCGTCCCAGAATGCAATCAGCGGCTGGAGTGGGAACAAGTGAGGTGAGGAGGGAGGATGGAGTAATCGTCAGGTCCTCTTCTTCCATGCCTAATCTAAACGAACAAAAGCTGACAGCCTTTTCACTCCACGTCACTTCCCAGCTTTCCCTACTTCCTTTTATTTTACTAAGGATTCTGCTGTTCAGGAGGATTTAGGATTTCAGGATTCCAACTCACTCTACTCCTGTATCCGCTCGTCCACTTCCCACTCATTTCTTCCAGCACACAGATCTACCGCTTCACTCCACAAGCTCTGCCCCTTTTCGGGAATTGGCTCAAACAAATGGAATTCATCTCAAATCCAGACTTTCCCATTCAAAAACTCAATTATAATATCTTTAATTACGAGAATGAGACAACTCGCAAGTAGAAGAAATACAGGCTTCGGGAGAAAGCACTCCAGCGTCTATCAGCCATTTGTTGACGTATACTCACATCTAAATCTCCGTTCACGACCCTTTGTAATGAAAAGAAGCTGTGTATAATTGCATAACTGTATCTCTCACACTGTTCACACAACAACTTTGTCAAAAAATGTTTATGATTAATATCCTGGCGGCATAGTTTGTCACAATATCAGTGATCAGAGTACTTCCACTAGTTTGTTGTTTTCGCCAGACCAGTGAACAAACTATTCTCAAGGTACCCTGATATTAATCGATTAGCTGTATAGTTTGTCAACACGGTTGCCAGTGACAATTGCCAATGTCCTGGCAACATAATCCGGTAACATATTCCTGGCAACAAAGCGCATTACATCAACTATGCAGATGTAACATCCATATACTCAACCGTGAAGGCAGATAAAAGCATATAAACTTTAAAAACATGCATTGAATAAAATATAAATTGTAAATTCAATTGAATACACAGGTCAGCGTCTTGCACTGATTCAGGGACCAGCTAGTTCCATATAATTTCACGCTGTATTTAATATTATTTCAACTCTATCATTTGAATGAAGCTCTACTCAACCATCCAAAGGACTGTATGTAGTACTACACGCGCTGCACGTTCCTCTTTTTCTCTACAAACGTGAGGTTGAGCTAAGTTGTAATTATTTACATCTGACAGACCAGACTTTCTCCTCATCCACTTCTCGGGTAGAGATGGACAGGTACGGATGTAAATACCTGTGTCGAGTTCTCCTATTCTTCTGCCTGTGTGGGAGAGTGGGAGTGGGAGCTAGTCTACGCTACATACAAGCTACATATATGCAGCGGAGAGCTTCAACAAACTTAAAGCCGGAAGCTCTGAGTGACTGGAGGCTGGAATGCGTGAGAAAGGGAATGGGGAGCGAGAGGTGGGTTGGAGTGAAGACACCCGTGAGTGACCAACACATGGTTCACTGAGCATTCCATTCCGAAACTCTCCATCTGGTCATGGCATTTAACGACAGACAACAACTCAATTCTGGCCAAGGATTAATTATCCCTACTCCAATCCCACGTCCACTTCATTATTCCTCCCTTCTGCTCCCAGCCACAGAAACATTAGGGACAGAGCAGGAGCTCAAGACCCAAGTACCCACGCACTCATAATACCAACTCCAAATTCTGCACCCAGCATTGTCCCTCTAGGCCTGACTGGTTCTTTGGTCTTTTGACCTAGTCAGAGACAGAGCAGACTTCATTCCCGAGAGAAAGGATTTGGGGCAGTTAAGTTGTAAAAGAGAGAGAGGCAATCCGCGTGTCAGATCAAACCAGAAAATGAAACTAATAAAAGTAAACAAATGGAGGAACTTGGTGGGTCCTCATTACTGTTTTAGTGAGAATAACTCGGGTCCTGATGAGAGAATTGGAGTTGATACATGGTGTGAGCACGTAGTCAAGTGCTTCCACACTCGCTGGTCCCACTCTAAAAGTTTCTCATTTGGACTCAAGTCGTTTACTTTCTCTCCACTCGGTTCTTACGGTTCTTCCGGACAGAAGCACCACAGCACAGTCGAACATCACGCTCTGGCCTGCCCGAGCCGAGACAGTGAAGGAAGTCTTGTTGGACTCGAAGTAGGGTCCGATGACACGGGAGGAGGAGGGCAGTTGAAGTGGTTCTGACGGGTCGTCAGGCGGCAGGAGGCCGTAACTCCGTCGTCCGCGTCTCCACTCCGCACTCGTTTTACGAGGCAATCTGGGGATGATCCAATCCGACGGGACAGAGGACGACAGGCCGAAGGTCAGAAGCGTGGGCACACGGCTCTCCCGCTCCATTGACGACCATAATACACGCGTCGTTTGGTTTTCCGTTCCCGACAAACTCCCGACTTGAGGTTGGAGATCTAGAGAAAGGAAAAGAGGTCGTGAGGAGCGGACCAAGTAAATCATAAATAATTAGGCCAGAACAGAGCTCTGGTCAACAATGTGTCGAGGTTCATGGTACCAAAAGGAGGGAGTAAATCATGGACGGGAACTGAGCCCAGGTTCCGGTTGCGGTCCGGGACTCAGCACCAGTTCCATTCTATCATATTCCATTCTGCTCGACTCATTGAAGCCATCAAATCAGCATCCTGTCAACTCAACTCCAAGTACGAAGCCCTGGGTGACCTTTTCCACCCAAGTTTTGAGGATTTAGAGCCTAAACGGGTAAAACTGACTGGAATTGGCTCTGTTCCTTCTTCTGTTGGGGAATGTTATGGGTGGTTTAACTCCATGGCTTCTCCCTCTACAGTCTAATAGGCATATAAAAAGGTACATTAGGGCTATAGAGCCCGTCTGGCTAGACGCCAGAATTCTAGTTTATAGTTTTACCTCCTATTACCTCCTGTCGAGTATAAAAGAGACCTCGTCCTCTAATGTACCTTTTCCAGTCGCAAACTCAGCTTTCCCTTTCTCCCAACATTTCCCGGCTCTAATAAATTTGGAACAGCACAGTACAATTTGTCTATGATTTAAAACTATTTCAGATTCCAGGACTCATTTTTCCTCTTGTCGAGTACTTCATACATAGAGCACGTGCCCACTGGATCCATTACGTTTTGTGGTTTGAGCTGAATCCAGCCAAGCACAATACGCTTTTGTCCCTCCGAAGTAGAGCTACGCGTCTGTAGTCAGTCTCTAATCTCTAATACCCAACTAGCTATTAGGTAATACGGACCCAGGCTCGTCTTCCTTTCCTCACGCCTTCATCCAAATTGTGAAGAGCAATTCTTACAGCTCAATGCACTTTCAATTATCTCCAAATTACAAATTCCACGTGCTTAATCTACGTTCCCTCGTCCAACTGACGCACATTTCTTAAATGCTAACGTTCTAACCCACTTTCTCCTGTTAATACTTGTTTTATGAGATCATGGAGAAAGCAAGCAAGTGGTTTATTACTACTGCTCTTATACGAATACAATGACATCTCAAGTGAACAACAGCCTAGGCCATAATGATGTTTTAAATTTTGAAATACGCTGACCTATGTAGAATCAACCCGTTCTGGATATTATAAAAGCAATAAACCAGAACACTGTTCAAGCATCTTTCGTTTTGGCCATTTCTGGAAAGCGCTCGGGTAATGAATGCTTGCATAGTCTGTGCAAACACGCAGTGTTGAGAAAAGCTACATAAAAAGTTCTATAGACTCCAAAAGAGATTTTGTAGAGAAGTGAAAAACAAATGTTGAGATGTGGTTTGGGAAAGGAGTTTTGGGAAAGGCTGGAGGCAGACGGCGGTTCGACATAAGATCATTTTATTCCCGAGTTCAGTTTATCACGAGAGCTAGGACGAATATTATTCTGCGATACGATACACTCCTTGAGATCCCCGAGAAGATAAAGTTTGAGTAGGAAGGAGAAAATGTAAAGATGCGGCGTACTTTCTCCAACCAAAGCAAACAAACCATTCACATTACATGGCGGCGGAGCGAAGACATCAAATTGTAAGTGTGGCAACAGCTGCCGTTCCAAACACGCGTCTTAAGTTTTGATGATAGAATTGAGGAAGAATATGCAGTTAGAGCATGAGTGGAGTTTGGAGAGGACAATAGCTGTTCCAAATTCCAAATAACCATAAATGCTAATGCACATAGTCCACACCAGCAGCCTCTCTTCCTCCGAGCAGCAGAAGACGGAAGGTAAATATTTTGGGTAAAAAAGAATCTGTGGCACGTACAGGCTCAGCAAAAGCTCGTAAAGTTGAGCACAGACTTGATTTCCATATGATTTCCTCACTATTTAATGGAGGAAAAGTTCTGCTGGCATTCAAATTTCATTTAGACATTCGGTTCCTTCCAGTCTCGCCTGATTCCCATCCTATTCTCCGCTTTCTCCGCTGGAACTCCTTCCAATCCGCATCTCCACGCTTCTCCTTCCTTCTCCAGACGACTAGGCAAAAGCTTTACTAGGAACATTATTTGTATGTGCTCTGAGCTTCCCAGCTCCCCATTATATTTGCCTACTAGAAGGAGAGGCTATGGGAAAAGCGTTTTCAGGATTCGGAATACAATATTTCTTTGGTTAATGCTCGACGTACTGTGCATGGAGAGAAGGCATCATGGGATTTTCCTCTTTGTTGGCACCATTCCAAACTTCATTTAACTCTCTATCTCTTTACACGGATCTCCTCCTGTCTTCCGCATTGAATTGTTGCACCACACACCGAATCCCATTCAACTCCCAAAGTCAACTCCTTATAATGCAAAGGGAATAAATCTTCCTCTCAATGCACACGGAGTCTTCAGGGAGAAAGGAGAAAACAAACAGACAGAGCGGACTTTCCTCCCTTCTCAACACGTACTTCCTTCTCCCGATTCCATCTGGACGGAGATGCAGAAGAAAAGCAATCAGGATCTGGACTCACCTTGGGCTACAACAGGATTCTTCATTTCAGACAGACACTCTTTCAAAAAAACATTCCTTTTTGGAACGCGTCCAGCCATGCTCATATTTTCTATCCTTGAGACTTTTCCCAATTGACTTTCTGCTTTCACCAGGAAGAGGAAGGACGAGGAGTGCATGAAGTCCGTCAAGTGGAAGATGGGAGTGGAAGGATATTGTGAATGAAGCAACTGCTAATCAACACGTCCCCAGTGCCTCTTCCACGACGCCTCTTCCCATTGAAATGTACAACACGCTTCTGCACTCCTCTTCCTCAGCCCACGATCCCAATAAGCACGCACCACCTCTTCATTCTGCCCACCTTGCCTCAGACCCTAAGCCTCAGCCCATCTTCCCTGGCTTTCCCTGTCACTACTCCCATTCCCAGAATCCTCAAGCCGCAGCCAAAACAGACTCTGAGCGGAATCAAGAAAAAGCGACCTCATTCATATCTTTCCAGACCCAAGCTCCTCCCGACTCCCAACTTAACACAAATGTATCTCCACTATTTTTATTAATTCTCACATGGAGACCATCAATCTTCCCAAGGAGACGGAGAAGAATGACAGTGATCAGACTCAATTGTATGCAAGAAGGACCTTGTCTGTCTTCCAACACTGATTGAATGAAGATCTCAGGGGTAGACAATTGGCTCGAGTGGGCAAGGCGGTGCCAAGTTCCGTAATTATATTCCGATTAGGTGGTGAAAGACGACAGCTGGACGGAATCCCTCCTTCTTGGAGGAAGACTAATGTGCTTAACTTCGTTAGCTAATGGTGGCGTCCCAGGTGAGGCTGGGTCCTCAGCTGGGTTGAGAAACAAAGAGAGGGAAGAAGACGTGGAGATCGTTAGAAAAGGAGGTATTATCCAAATGGTGAAGGATGATGGATGGGAGGTTCGTGAGAAGAAGGAAGGAGGCCGTTTTCAATCAGGGAAGCCATTTCGCATAAGCTGCTCTAAACGGGAGTCAGTACTGCGGAAAGCAGAGGCTCAAATCCGCCGTATTGCATGCATAAGGCATTATGAGCTCGAGTCCTGGCACATCCTAATGTCCCACACCATCCCATCTCCCCCATAAACCCACCGAGTAAATAGTCTTCACGGATTTGGACCAAATTGAGAACGGAATTCTCACCATATACTAGACTCTATTTAGTTCCAGGAGGAAGACCGCTTTCAATTCATGATATTACCCCATTATGCAGGATTCCATGTCCTCCTTTCATCATACAGTCCCACAACACGGGAGTCCCAGCACGGACAGGAGAGAGGAGCTCTGTCCAACCTCTTCCAATTAGAATACTGCTCCAGCACAACACAAACATGTGTTCCTTATTGGCTCCAGCAAGAAGCAATAAAAGCTGCAGGAAACATCCCAAATTGTTGTGGGAGGCATTTATGGCATGCATTTATGTACAACTCAAGGACAAATATACTAAATTGTAATCCAGAAATAGCTACTCAAGTTCTATTTACTGGAAAAGGAAGTAGTTGTGAATTAGTAAGCACTAACCACGATAATCAAGTTGTTCCGGATTGCGGAATGAGCATAAGTTTCTTGTTTAATCACTTTGTCTATTTATTCCCTTAAATGTAAACTGGTGGTTTCGTAAACAAATAGTAGTCCAAATACAGTAAACCGTTCGGAGAAAAGAGTCATTAAGGATATTATTAAGCGTGAGAGGTAGATGCTTTTTTATCTGTTGTGATTGTGAATTGTTGGAACTATTGGAAATCACAACTTTGTTGTGACTCAAACGGCTGCTAGTTAGTTGGTAAAATATAAACTTGAGTGGTTCATAGATTTTAGCTTCTAAATTTCGAAATTATAAATATAATTATGAATTGTTTTAGGTTAATTAGTGTCTGGCTTTTAGGTGATTAAGATTAGCTTGCGGTTTGTGTCTGGGGTCACGAAATTGTTGTAAAGTACCCTCTCAGAAATCTGAATCAACTAATTTTACATGCCAACCTTTGTGTGTATATCGACTTGCAGTTTGAAGTACCTACATATCCTTGTTGAGGTGGTTACACGCAAGCTAGATGCACCTGGTTCGTTCAAATACAATGATTGTACTCCAATGGAATGATTGAAGCGTGTATTGGGAATGGATCTCTACAAAGTCATTATTGGAGAGGACGAGTTTGTATATGTCATCCAGTTGGTTGCTTCAGTGCTATTAGCCGAGATTGAGACGTGAATTGGACTGAGACTCCAAGTGAAAGTATTTAATAGTGTGCAGATCTGTTTGTGTACTCGACACGCGTCTGTTTGCTCTGCTGACGGAGCAAAGGGCATGAGGAGACCAGGCGTTTCAGTTTCATCTCTCTTCTTCCTTTGAAGCAGGGGTTGCGGGTTGGTTGAAGTTCCATAATGAAGGAAAGTTGAAAGTAAAAGTCATTGTATCGCAAGGAACCCAATCCTCATCAATGTTTATACAAGAAGGTCCTCATGGAATGTGCCACACAGAAACTGGGACTCATTTCCAATTCTCATCATTTCCCAGGCTCCGATTTTTCTTCTCTCCCGACATGCTCACTGATCACTACAAACAATATACTCACACACACATCTTCCATCCACATGATGGGCTGGAGCAGAAGTCGTCATTGGAAATATTTGGAGGTGAAGCCGGAGCAGGAACCACAGAGAGACGAGGGTGAGTGAGTTGATTACAGGATCGGGAATCCTGCCTGACTCACGCCAGCCTCTCATTCCCTTTCTGCACACATCTACTTGGACTGAAATCCAATCCTTCCTAATTCATCAGCTCCACTCCCTCCTCTTCAAAGTCACCCGTAATTGGGTCTCTCAGCTCCAGGGACAGGTATTCAGAGATTTCAGAAATCAGATATGCATCCTCGTTACGATCTAACAGAATCTATCCATTTTGAATTAAATACATATTCATATATTTTTCCTGCCTCAGGCTTCCATGCAATGGTCTAGCATTAAACGAGCATACGACAACTGTTTGAGAGACACTTGCTCGGCAGCTACAGTTTTGCTTGAAAATACACACTGTCAACAATAAAGCTGAGGATCATAGATGGGCCCTTGTTAGGCCATCCGGCCTTCCGAGCCAACTTAGGCCCTCCAGCCCTCCGACCCAACTTAGGCCCTCCGGCCCTCCAGCCCTCCGACCCAACGTAGGCCCTCCGGCCCTCCAGCCCTCCGACATTTCGACCAAAATGAGCTTCTGGAGGGCCGGAGGGCCATTTCCCAATCTCTAATGTGTTAAAGTTGCGAGACTGGCCCTCCGGCCCTCCAGCCCTCCGGTCCAGCTTAGGCCCTCCAGCCCTCCGGCCCTCTGGCCCTCCGGCAAAAACAGGCCCTCCGGCCCTCCGGAGGGTCGGAGGGCCATATGCCCATGCCTGCTGAGGATGCGTTTGGATTTGGACTCGGCTAGGAAACTGGGCCTTTCTATTTTCAGAACATAAATCATGGACGAACAGTGATGACTCATCTTAGATTATAATACTCTAAATCTTAACTACTAACAGCCTTAGCTTAGTCACTGTATTTCTCCCTAAGGTTTATTCGAGCTGCTATTGGTGGAAAAAAATTCAAATGGGCCAATGTATGTTTCAGATATTGTATTTATATTTTCAAATCAGAAAATGTGTGTTTGACTGTTCTGTTCTGGAGGCGTTCTGAAATATCGTTCGCATTTCTACAATGGCCGATTTAAGGGGCTTAAATGCTCGAAGAAGTTCCATAATATAGCAACATATATTAATTATAGCGCATTAGTAAAATCCTCTTAATAATACCTAGCTTTGTTGTGACTGAATCGGCTACCAGTAAACAATATAAAACAATATAATTCATTTAAAGATACATACATAATAAATAAGTTATATATAAAACCATTATGGCAAGCTTGAATGTAACGACCATCCAACTGTCGCTGCCAAATTGTCCCCACACAAATTCCGTCGTGGCATTTGTCACCTAGCAATTGTGGCATTACGTTTTAAACACCTTAGACGATCATTGCGAGAAACTGACTGGAGTTCAGGAAGCATTAGAAACGAAGCTCGTTTCGCACTGAACCCGATATTATTGGTTCCAATGACGCATTGCTCCTTCAGACCCAGCTGCCTAATAGCACTTCGATAGACTGCAGAACAATATTTATAGACCCCGAATACTTGGTTCTACATTTTGAGTTCCTCAGGTTTCGGATCAGAAGAATTCCTCCCACTAACTCTTCCATTAGTCTGACTCTCCTCATACACAGTGGCAGTGGCTGACTGGAACTGCTGAATGTATTGGTGAATACTTGTTTCATGCAACTTGATTGTGAAATATAGATATCCGTCCTGTTCTACATTCAGCCTATTTGGAAACATGCATGTTGGGAAGAGGAAAGTGTAACTTTGGCCAGATACAAGCAGCCCATGAGACTCCGTACTCGGGCAAGTCTCCTGGGAATCCAAGTTTTTCATAGTCTCTCTTACTACTCACTGTCTTTCTTGATCTTTTCGCTCCTTCAAACCGAAAATGACGTCTTTTCCGGATAAAAATTTCCGGGAGTCTGAAGAAATATAGAGAAATGGGAGGGAAAATCCGGGAAGAAGTGCGAAGCAATGAATCCCACTTCTTCTTCTTCTTCATCTCGTTTATTTTTCGGAACGGAAAAGAAGCCTTCCTTCCACTCTGCTACGTAGACGTCTATCCCGGCTTCTCTTCCTTCTTGCCACTGCCATCCGGTACACCGCCGTTCTCATTTGCTTTGGACTCAGACTCAAGAAGTAAGTAAGAGAATGGTTGGAAACGTCTCGAGTCTCCATCTCCACATACTTCGTCCATTGCTTTCCCTTCTTCCTTTCCCCACACACACAGCAGTCCAAACAACAAACTTTCTCTCCTCATCCACTCTCCATTTGTTCCCATGTTTCGCTATTTAAGAAAGCTATTCAAGTCAAATTCTGGAATACCAGTTCAGTCTCAATTCAAGTCGTTTCGGTGGACCACTTCCAAAGCCAAAACAAACTTAGAAATATCCAGTACTTAACTTTGTCTCTCCGCTAATTATGCTTTAGTATTTAAGCCTGCAGCAAAGATTGATACTACCACCACATTGGTCTTCCAACCATATGTAAAACCATGTAAAACTGAACATAAAAGTAAAGACTTAAGACACAATTTGTTGTTTACATTCATCCTTTATAGAGACGAATTGTAATGTATCAGTCTGTCTTTCTTGGCGACCAATATTATTGACATCAGAATCTTGCCCAAGACACATGTAGGAATGTCACTAATTATAGGAGAGTAATAGAATTCGTAAAAGTATTTTGATAAATGGTATCTCTAGTAAAGCTGAATGAATTGGGATGAAATTTTTGCCATGGGCAAAGGTATAAAGTAATAACTACAACACAGCAAAAAACTAAACAAAAATATCCGTCGGGATAGTTTCTACTCTACTAATTAACTTTTGCATAGCTTTCTTTGGAATCCTTCTTCTTGAAAATGGTTTCTCTGATATTTCGTACACTTGCGTAGGTATTTGCTGATGAATTCTTATGAAGACACTTCGAATATGGTTTTCATCAATTGAAGCCTGTCAATTCTGTTTTAGAATTTTTTAAAATAAATTTCAAGAAAACAACACGATTTTGAAAAACGCAAATTAAATTACTTGGTCTGCACTGGTGGGGGTGAGTAAAATCTCTTGAAATTTTCACCAGAAACAACTCAATTGTGGGAATAAATGACCAAAAATAATACGCAGAATCAAAGAATTGTACTCAAGTATTAGTAAAAATGTTCCCTGTGAAATTTTGCCCAGACTTTCGATTAAATTCAATTTAGTTATTACTTTACATGTGGCGAAAATTTCAGTTACATTTCCAGATATATCATTTTCAAGTAGCGCTACGAATTAAAGGACCATACAGATGTTATGACTATTCGACTGCGATAGAATTCAATGACAGCGGTTAATTTCTTTTAAATGCATGAATTATATCTGCTAAATTCAGTAGACCTGTTAAGCTCTAATTATTGGTGTCAAAGCCACTCTCATGTGTTTGGTCTACATAGGTACTACAGTTTATATACTTGTGCATGCTGCTGTAGTGTATCATTGAAAAAGTGTCGAAATCGCGCTTGCATATTTTTTAGGCATTTTCTGACAGGTCAAAGCCAGGTCATTCATTTACGATTTGTTTGCAAAACCAAGACAAGTTTCCAGTTTCGGCTTTCAGTGCATCTGACTACTTGTGCATGTGCAATGCCTTTAATTTGCACCTAATAAAGCTGAAGTTGGTTTGAATTTTGAATATGGACAGTTTTGTATGTTGTAAGGAGTCCTAATGTGAATTTGAGCAGTTGGCCCAGTTTCATAAATAATGATCGGATGTATGTAGCTTGGACTCGGATGTGTTTGAGTAATCCCAAATCCCAAATTGAGCCCTTTGCCCTTCGGGTTGAACCTTGATGTGGTTCGTTACATTAGTGTGGAAGAGTAGATTAAAGAGAATTTGGGAGGGAATGGATATTAATGTGGTCAGACGGAGGAGCGAAGGAGTGAAAGTGGAAGGGATGTGAAAGTAAACTCAACATGAACTCCGGATTCGAGAACAAGTGCTTAGTCCTGTACGGACTCTGACTACTGTATATACATACATATAGACAAGACATATTTACAGGAGTACAAGGAGGCCGGGTTAGTGGAAATTGAGTCAGAGGCAGGACTGGGCTCATTAAGAGGCATGCATTATGTGCAATACGTCATTGTCATCAGACTGGTGGGATTGGATGGGCGAGTGCGGGTGATAGGATCTGTAATGCTGCCACTCAGTCGGGAAGAAGGAAATGGAAAGTCTTAATGTGTCAGAGAAGAGACCTGGTACGAGTGCTTGCTGTCCCAGGTCGTTGTGCAAGAAGAACCCATTACAGAAGTTGAAAGTGGCAGAACTCACCGGCCAGATGAAGTGCTGGGAAGAGAACCAAGACGCCAATGGCGTGTGCGAGACAAATGGCACTCATAATCGAAAAGAGTCACTCATTCCCACTTTCTCTCAGCTTTCTTCCTCTCCTCCTTCCTGCATATTAAATAGTGGAGCTCCGCTCTGCAAAAAAAAAAAAAATTCAGACTCTTGAACATATGAGAAGGGAGCTGGGACGGGTCTGGAAGCGAAAGTAGCAGTGGACTCCTGTAAAATAACAACATATAGTGCATATATGTTCAGACATTACTCTGAAAAATATTCTAGAGAGCAAAATGTAGAAAAGAAGCAATTACGAAAGTTGAAGCCCGAGCTCGCATAATATTTCGTAGTTGCAGTTTGAGTTTTATTTAAGGATTGCTTGGAGTTTGGCCTCCGCTCCAATTCCATCACGTGGTCCATGTAATGTGCAGCCATGTATTATAATGCTAACCTCGAAGCTTCATTCCCAATTCTAGTCTAGTAAATAATAAATGTTCCACTACAAAAGTGTCTTCGCCTTCTGCAATTGCCATAATTGCGTAGAGTTTCAAATGAAACCCAAAGAAAACAGTTCCAAACAGCAAGCAGCGCTATAGTTTTAGGCAGTTCATTAAAGAGTTTTAAAACCGTCCAAATAACTGACCCAGTCTTAACTGATTCTGCACAAAAATCCTAACATAAATGACGTACATAAATGCACCCATCTATCATGTGTATCAAAGCAATTAAATGTATACATATAAAGTACTTATTTCTGATTTCGGCTTCGTGGAACCTTGTAGATACTAAATTACCACCCTGTGGTCACGGTTTTCCCAACGATCCTTGCACATTTCAAGAAGCAGTTCGGAATTATATGATTACAATATGCACTTTAGAGCGGACACCGTGTCAGTCTTGATCACTGCTTTCCATTTCAAAATATCACGTGAAGAAGATGCCTAAGCATATTTTATTAGTCAAAGGTTTCGTTAGATCCTGAATGCCATAATTAAGCCGGATCTTTAACGGAAACTCGGATCTTAATTTTGGTATCCGCATCCTCGAATTTCAGATCTGGATCCAAAACCTTCAATGTTGTTGGATGTTGTAAAATTGCTGAAACTTGAAAGGTTAAGAAACTTAAGCCTCAGAGAGTTTCAATTATGGGAACAACGATAAAGCGACGTAATTTGCTCAAAACCCGCCAAAGCCCCTTCCCCTTCATTGCCCTTTCCACAGGAGGAAAGGTGCGTAGCAGAGTGTAACGCACAATAATTAACAGAAGAATCCGTTTCACAAGATTTATTGGTCCCATTATTCATGCAGGTGTCGTGGTTCTGGTTCTTGTTGTCTGGTCGGAAGCCTGGTGCTTTTGCACTGGAGCCATTGCTGAGTGCGTGGCAGTGAGGATAAATGGTACGAGCCTATTAAGGTTGTGAACAGGTTCATAAAGAGGGCTGGAAGACTGGGCAGAGCATTAGGGAAGTGAATGTAAGGGAGGAAATATGATGACAGAGTGACCGAGGGAGTAAGGAGAACCATAAATTAGCACCCAAACTGTCCCGTTCTCTGCGGATCCAGGGACAGTTTCCTTGACTTTCTTCGTCTGGCCTTCCGAGGTCGAGTCCCCGAGGAGCGGAAGCGGCGCGTCCTGTGCGGCAGTCAGTGAGGCAGAGCGAAGGGAGGAGACAGACGAGTCCAAATCCAGTTTGGGATTGAACCTGGGTTCCTGGAAGTGAGGACGGATGGACCAAGTTCCATTCTCATTCCAGACCCATTGTCATCCATGGCCAAGCAGTCCCAATGTGCTGGGTGTCTCTCAGCCCATTCCATTGATTTATCCCTACTATCCGTTTCCGTCCGCAAACTTGGACTTCGCACCAGAAACTGGACTCGGACTTCATCACTACGAACCACGGACCCTGCTCTGTCCACCCCACTACTTTACATTGCCATCACTATTCCTCCAGAGATAGCTGAGCAGTGTAACCTCATCCGTCCACTTTCCAGGAATTGATCACCAAAGTGTTAAAAACCATCTCTCCAATGTCAGCTGCTCAATGGATTTGGAATTAGACTACTGCTGCTCCGAAGTCACAGGGGCCATTGCTTTTATTAGACATTTACGGGCACTATCTGGCTCTCCAGTCTCCGACTTGAAAATAAACAGCTGAATAGAAATTGAAATGGTTCCTAGTTCCTACGGATTCTGAAGTGATAAACCAAGGGGAGAAGGGAGAACTGACATTTAATTCTCTCAATTTAATTACTAAATCCACTACAGACTCGCTCTTCAAACCGTACGACCCTTCGCTCGCTCCTCGCTACTACTCCTCGCGCCACGTCAAATATATGGACCAATAGCAGTGTCTGAGTACATGTTTCTGGTACAAGTATTATACCTTATATTGTCGAGTATAGTGCCAACAAGCTATTTACTTTGTTCAGTATTACTTTGTTCTGAAATTAAGAAACGTCAATTTTCCTTAGAAAACATTTCTTGATTCACTGAATTTCCACATTGGCATTGGGCATATGAATATATTTTGCCATAATTTGTTTCTTTTTGTAGTTGAATCCCTCTTTGTAATCAGCTGTTGTTGTGTATGGAATATGCATCATTCTGTCACACAACAACTTTGTCAACAAGGCTACTTAACAGGGAAGATTGTCATGGCAACATAATCCCTCATCATTCAATTTCTCATAGTTCTGAATTCCAAATATTTCCAATCTTCTCCTCCTTCCCTCGTTACAAATATACATTGCGAAGGGGACTCGAATGTCATAGCAACGTACGTAAACGTAACAGTACATAATGCTAAATGAGTTTTGCAAATTAGTATTTTCAACTTAATATTCACGGTGTATAAAAATGTTGAAGTGTAGAAATAATTAACTCTACAATTCAACACTGCTACCTACAAACCAAGTGTCACACGTTAAATATGAAAATTCACAGTTTTGTTGTGACTAAACTGGGCAACTAGTGTTGTATTAAGCAGTCTATGACACACACACACATAATAATGCTTCTGCTTAAGAAAAGTCACGAATCGTTATGCAAACCTTCCTTGGCGATTACCATCCAAGTCAGCCAACTTAAGTTTGAGGCAACTATGAACACTCTCCGAACGCCGCATATATCCACCTTTATTTTTAAATTGACTCCAACTTATTCAGGACGCTCATTGTTGCTGTTCGTCTCCGATTCGAAAGAAAAAGACGGAAATATGCATCATTATACAAATCTCAACTGAGATAAATGTATTTAAAACATTTGGAATGATCCTGGACAAGTTTTGTGCAGTACAGTTAAAGCAGAAGGGAGAAGACATTATAATCCATATTTGAATAGAAAATCCTAATTAGATGAAGAGGTTCGTGACTAAATAGGAACCCATTCCACTTTCTTCCTGTCCAGTCAGTCGTTTGATCTTGAATCAGGCCGAACCAGAGTCCAAGGACTCGTTTGGTTTCATTATTGATGCCGATCCCTTTTGGGGATCAATTAATCTGAAGCACAATTGCGTGCTCAAATACAAGTACTTTCGCTTCTGCCTAAGGAATACGTTCAGCGAACTTTGCGTTCGTCATTAATATCGTTCCAGCTATCGTGCACACTGTTCAATACAAAAGGTAGCCAATTGACCTCTGCAATTCATGACAACTATTTAATTCCAAACATCTCACCCTCCTCTTGTAGCTTTCACTTTTGTGCTTTATGGCACACGTGATGTTTCTTCGGAATGCGCAATCAAAGAGAAGCGTGTAGCACTCCTTCAGTTGTGGGAATTCTG
>JAQFYU010000186.1:0-29575 GCA_034694905.1 Ceratophysella granulata | reverse complement strand
TCGTTTAGGTGATACGCGTTGTCCTATCTTCATTTCACGAGAGCTTTCCAACGCCGTATCGATATCCGCTCTAGCTAGCCAGGGACATCGATCCCCTGGCGCAAGCAAGAAATGTCAACTAACTATAATAGTATATATTAATAACGTCTAATATTTTCCATAAATTTTAGTAAATACAAATTTTAATTTTGCCCCATTCTCTTCTGCTAGTTTTATATCTATGTATTTTGGATGCTACGTTTGAGAATTGAATGCCAAAACAATATCCATAAACCAGTTGGCGCATAATACAACAAGTGGATGCATTTTCTTTGTAACTTGTTCAATACACGAAGTGGAACCGCGGCGGCTCGAATTTGAATAGCACTTGCCCTATTTTTAGAACATAGGATCACGTATACTTTCCACAATCAAGAAATGTGGCTTGTCGAGTTCCTGTTTCCCGTTGATATTTGCTGAATTTTTTAAAGAAATCGTTTTTATATAATTTTGTGTAACATACATCATTGCCGAGGCAAGAAGCGATTCTTTTAAATTTAATTTTTAATTATATGTTTAGTAATCTGAATGCCTAACCAGAATGAAATGCGCCTTCACTTTCAGAGGATCTGGTGGTGCATAAAAACGAACAGGAATATTTTGAAGAGGTGTTGCTATGATTTTTGTAGTGTGCTGTTTACGATGTACGAGATGACATCGTCATCTTGATTATATTTGACTATTTGCTCTGCGCAGTATTTGAATTCAGTATAATTATCTCTCAAGGGGGTTCTTATGTTATGCTCAAATGGTCTTGAAAATTGCTTACTCCTGGCATCCGTAAATATCCGTAAGTACTTTCTCTCCTATTCGGACTCGGGTTTAGGGTTTGAGAAAAATGTCCAAAGTATTTAATAAAATAAAAGTTGGGAACCTGTTTCAATCTGAGTAAAGGCGTAGTGGCTCGTCCATTAAAGGAAATGATGATTATGATTACAAGCCGGAGTGTCACGCTCCTCCGGTTCCTAGTTTCCCGTTTCCCGGCTCGGAGTGCACTTCAAGTGAAATGTTTAGAAAAAGGAGATGAAATGGATTTTTGGTGAGTTTGAAGAGAAAAAATACTTTTTATTTTACATTCTTATTTCCTGTTTCCCTTTTTAAGGTTAATGTATGGTTCGGTTGAGTAGATGAGATTTTGTTTCGTCTCAGTTCCTCAGACCTTTTGATCATCAAAGAGATATTACATCAGATGCATATATTTTCTTTTCACTCAATCCCATGTTTTACTTTCAACAAAGAAACAAAACGACTGCGGAGTAAAAGACGGGCTTTGTGTAATAAAATAAAAACCAAACTTGTTCCACTGAGAAGTCAGGCCATAAATGTTAGGTACTTTAATGCTCATGTCCTATATTTCACTGGGATCAGTCCGTAATCCTTATGTTGAAGCTAAGCTACAATTCATACCAATCTCGCAAGATGCAGGGTGGCCAAGGGAAATGCTTCTTGTTTGGTAAATTGTGAAATATATGCCAAATAATCAAATGCAATGCATTTATGTCCGGGCAACCTTTTGCTTTTTTTGCAACTTTTTTGTTTCGCCAAAATTGTGACTTGAACAGTCTAACAATCCATTTAAGAATTTCGATTGTATCTTCTGTGTAGCATGTATCCAAAGAATGCAGAGTTGTGGAAAACCCCATTTTTTAGTACATTGAAAGCACAAAGGTTTAAGGTCAACCAAGAAGGAAGTTTCCTGACCTTTTCGTATTCGAATGACTAATAACTGCGCACTATCGGTCCCTCGCTATGCAGTATACGATACATGATACGCATCAGTGCCTTTGAAACGAAAGGTTACGCGTTGGATCTGTTGTTTACAAAATAATTAAAAGCGACGGGTTTGGTTTGGGCTCGCGATAGGTTACGCGATGTTGTATGCATGCTATCAAATTCGTTAGCATAGGTCAGGTTACAATGCCAATTCGTTATCAGTGGTATTCCTCTCGATTTGCCTAGACAGAGGCTCACAGTCCGGATGCAATGGTAGAAATAGCAATATAGCTTCGTAACTAGAGGAAGCGTTCTTATGCGGAAGTAAGATGTCAACGATTGACACTGGATTTTTTCCAATAATCAAATTTGATGATGAACATTTTTTTATGTTTTAAGCGCATATTTGCATATTTTAATTTTTCTAAATTTGGGGCATATTTTGACGTTTTTGAACATATTTGTACACTTTTGCTGCATTTATTAAAACGTATTCAAGGTATTTTGATATTGTGTTTGTTTTCCAGTCAATAAATTTTGCAGGCTTTTAGTTTTGGGAATATTTTGTTTTTTAAATTTTATCAAACGGCCTCGACTTGGTGTTAATTTGATGTTTTTCAACATTTCTTGCGTTTACGAGTATACAACTCGGTTGACTGGATTTTATACCAAACTTGTACTTTTTCGAAATTCAAATGTGTGTTTTGGCTACATATTCTATCGCATGTTTTCATATTTTTAAATACCTATTGTAAAGCATATTCTGCCACATTTTGAAAGTACTTTTTCTACTGTTTCTTTTTCGTTTAAATTTTATTGGACAATTTCTTTTTGAATAAATTGTAGACGCTGCGTTTTTAATCAAGTTTCTATACAATTTTGCGTTTCTACAACTTTGCTAAACTGGATATACGATACTTCTTTGCAAAAACTATTTTTGCTGCATACTTCGGCCATTTTTAGAACATAACAAACCTTCCATTAGTCATAGACTACAAATTTAGTTGGGCCACAAACTACTGAATTAGCAGTTAATAATTTAACACCCTGTTAATGGTCATCAAAGTTTACTACTCTTGACTCTGATTTGAATGCTGGAGTAGAGCCTGAGTTCCATTTCGAAGAGCGTCAGGTATATAAATGGAGCCTGGAGAAGGTGGTCCTAGTCAGTCCTCATTCGGAGTGCAGCGTGAAAGGAGCCGTGTGGCCAGTCAGCCCAGGTATCTCTTCCACTCTCCCTTTCTTCCGCCTTTCCCTCGTCCTCTCAAACCTCATCTTACTCCCCACTCACTCTCCCAAAAATAAAAACTACTGTTTGAGAAAGATAAGAAAGGGAAGATCAAACAGAGGAAAAAATAAAAAAGGACCTATAATTTGGCTCTTTGAGCAGAAACAAATACATAACCAGGTGGACTGGACAAAAGTCAAAAGACTTTTCTTTTTTTTTCTACCAAAAAAACTCAAACGCAGAGATCCAAACACTCAGGCCCATCCATCGAAGGTTACAAAGTGGCGTTAGGAGGAAATAAGCAGAGAAAGTCCTTTTTGAACTAATTGTCTCCACTCGGACTCGAGTTGGCCTAAGCAGAAGAGGCTCTTTGGTGATTCGAAGTGATAAGGGAGAGAGAGAGTTAGGCCAAATTGAAAAGGAGAGATGGGTCTTGGTCGGGAGTGAAGACGGAGCGTGGGCTCAAGACAGAAGTTCAATGTTCAGCTCCACAACTGACTGGGACAATAGACGAGGAACTGGGCAGAGGCCGAAGACGTCGAAGAAGAAGTAGTGGAGAAAAAAAAGTTTTTTGTTTAGGTTTAGGACTAATTAGGCCTAATGGGTTCCACATTGTGTGCTGCTTGCTGGGTCTAAAAAGGGAAAGTCGGAAACTTCAATTGTTAGTCATTCTCGTGGGGAAAGCCGTCTGTCAGCTGGAGAAGACCTGATGGGAGAGTGATGGACGGTGGTCCCAAGTCCCAGCCTCATAGCCGTAAGTGAGACTCTGTTACTACTTAGAATATTGGAATAGTGTAGGCTCTTCCTCCCACTTCCGCGAATTTAAACTTAGTACAGAAGTCATAAAAGAAAGTTTATTGCATGCTCGGACTCCTAGACACTGCTTCGAGTCTCTAAGTGATAAGATTAGGCTTTTGGGAGTTTCCCCTTTCCAGCCACATCAGCCACTGCTTTCTAGCTGAACATGAATAGAAAATGTATGGCTTTTAGTCAGTTCGTCCAATTCGGAGGCCTTTTTTCGAGGGTTTGAGCGGAGGGACCTTATAAGATCACTACCTGGCCTTGTGAAATAGGTCTCAGTTTTTCAGACATCGATTAGCACAAATATTCGATTGAATAGTATATTTTGGGTTGTATGGTCAACATGTATGGTCAGAAATCCAATTTTATCTCATTGATTCAAATATGCTCGGTATTACACAGGCCAATGGGATTTAACACAAGAGAGACTGATTTAATTTGGTAGAAAATAGGAGGAATAACCTTTTGTATCTTTATGATTTCTGGGAAAGTGGAGAAAGTATGGACCATTTTTATAAGTTTTTGCAAAGCCTTACAATAAATACTGGAGATGTGCAAAATTCGAGTTACACTAGAACAATCTGAATTTGAAGTATTTTATATGTATGGGCTAAAGGTTAATTTCACTATAAATAAATTAAGATTAAAATGAGTTACTTTCACCGTAAAATAATTTAGTTTTACTTTAAAGTGGTGAACTTCCATTTCGTAGAACTATAAACATTAAAGTAAGCGCTGTCGGAGGGCTTCTATAAAGTGTACGGTTAATCTAGGTTAGGTTGTGCCTTGCGGGTATGATTGTTGCATAACCCGATAAAGAAAGTAGAACTTATAATGGTACAGGTATAAGCAGACGTAAATTCTGCATATAAAATTTGGTTATGGTCAACTTGATTAATTTTTCGGCGAAATTAGCGGTGAGACTAAATCGTCGCATGATTCTGTGGAATGGTTCAAAATATAAATATATGCAAATGAGATTATCGAACTCTTCTACTCCCCTGGGTATGTGCATGACTATCTTTTGGAAGAACAGCGAGTTAGCCTGTGAGATTGTGTAACCATGGCGTTACACAATCATTGACGTCTATAGCTTTTATTAAGATTAAAATGAGATTGGAGCCGAAATTGGCCTGACGCATCTAATAAATGTCGAAATTCAAATCCACTCAAATCTCTGTTCGAGTTGAGTTTGGAGCCAGGCCGCCGCCTGTAGGTTTCTCGAGACTTTTGTTGTGCATGGAAGGCGTTTGTTTTTGTGGAGCTTGTGACTAATAGTAGGATTGATGATGAGGTGGGAGACTATGGGAGTTGTTTGGGAAGTGGGAGAGAGAAGATATTAGGAATTATTGAACTGATTCGATTTTGGGTTGTTGCTCGTTCTTTATCCTGATTTAATGAGAAGAGAAAGGAGTTGTAGGGAGATGCCTAGGCTACGGAAGTCTTGTGAGACTTGTCAGAAGAAGACAAATTGGAGAATGGAATCGATCATAAATAATATTAGCTTCCTTTGAGCTCCCGACACTATACTACGTGGGTAGACTTATCCCCAGACCTCCCTCCACTATGTACGCAATTTTGAATTTTCGGTATAATGTACGAACACACGAACGCCTGTCTTCTAACCCTATCTCTCTGGATTGGAGCTACATATTTGTCGAGTAAACAAGCTCTATACGACTCCAGCTTGTAGCCTTCTGGGTTGCACAATAGTTTGGTTTCAATTCTGAACAGGTGGATGGACTTTTTTTTTGTTTATTCAAAATGAGATGAACCTGGCTTAAATTTTTTGTTTGTGTTAAATAGTGCCTACGTTCAGGATAAAGAATCTTCCTTTGCATTTCAATTGCACGTTGGCTATCCTAAATCCTCATTAAATGGACAGGGACAGCTTTGTGATAGCAATGACTGGTTGGATACTTCATGAATCCGTCAATTAAATCTGCTACTAGTAATTTATCTATCTCTAATACGCATACAGGACAGAAGGTCAAATTGATGGCATGGATAGCTGTCAACATCAACGGGTGAATGAATGATTTTAAAATATTTTATCGGCTTTTGTGCTTTAAATTGTTTGTTGACCACAGAACATGTAACTTAAGTTTACCGGAAATTTTCTTCGCAGAATTCAGACATGTGCTTCTTATATATGAGAATTTTGTATATGCCCTGAGGACTAACCAAGCCTAACTTAATCGTGCAATTTCAAAGCCCATCGCAATTACTAACTAAACTCTAGAATAGCTTATGGAAGTTGAAATGGTCAGTTTGCGGTGAAAGTCAATTATGCTTGCTTATCTCCCTAAGCTTTTTTGCGGTAAAAGTAATTTTGGTCAACTAAGTTATTTTGCGGTGAAATTGATTTTTCGGTGAAAGTAAATTATGATCAGCAAAAATATTTTGCGGCGAAAGCAAATTATGCTCAAATAAGTTAGTTTGCTGCAAATCTAAATTATTTCGCGGTGAAAGTAAATTATGGTTAAACAAGTAATTTTCCGGTTAGAATCGGATTTATTTGCGGCCAGATAAATATGAAGTCATAAACGTAAGACGCACATTGATTGAAGGAGTTGAGGCTGGAGGTTAGGCTACAATTCACGCCTGAAATTGATAATAGAAATAGGCCATTAAATATTTACCTTCCGCTAGTACAATATGATTGATATGCATGCATGTTGGTAATGGAAGGAACCCTGTCCTCAGAAACCCTGAGTCGAACCTGACTGGCTCAATTTAGTTTCTGAGACGCTGCTGTTGTCATCTTCGTGGCAAGAAATTGAAATATCCCTGGCTCGAGTCTCCAATATATTGAGTTTGGTACAAGAAGCCTCCCTGGATCCTGTAGACACAAATTGCATATTGGAAGTAAGACTAATGTCGTCATTTAGTGCATAGAAGGCTCCTGAGCTGAAGAAAAGAAGGGGAAGGCATATAGGGAAGGAATTGTGAGAGAAAGTCTGCTTTCATTTCATCCGTTCCGTGCTTCTCTCTGGGCTGAAGAACTATGCCTAGTCTTTACTACTAAGTAGTTTTTTTTTTGTGAAAAAGGCAAGGTACACGAAAGAAAGTTATAAGTAATGTATGGGAAGTCTTTTTGGAGGTGTACGTGTATAGTCGATTTTTGATTTGAATAAAATTACATTAGCTTTATGCGCTCCACTTTTCTCTTTTACTCAAATCCCTAAGCTGGTTCCATCCACCGTCATTTCTCAATCTCTTCCCTACACTCTTTGTTTGTATCATTATTCACAGGATTTTACGCTAGTGAGCCATACTCCGCTCATTTTGTATGCTAACCTCATCTTCTCACTGTATCGTAGAAAGACCTGTCAGAATTCTGTCGTGCCTGCAACGCTGTAATATTCAATTTGTAATCAAAACCTACTGCACAACTGTATACTATTGTATGCTCAGTGCTCATGTACAGATTAGCATACTAATTATTTTGGAATTTGGTAGATCTGAATTAAGTAGCAATCATTCTCCAATAATTTTTTTTGTGTATTGTAGTATACACTTTCGCGTTTGTGCTCAATCATTTCTTTTTTGTAGAATTGACTCAATGTTAAATATAAGGTTTAATCGGAATATTAGCACAGTTGCTTCTAAATTAAACAAATCACTCATTAATTCATTTATAGTCTTAGATGGGCAACTCTTAAGCCCTCCGACCTTCGAGTCCTCCGGTTTCCCGACCAAAATAGGCAGCGGAAGGCCATTTCCTCTATCTCTAATGTGTTAAAGCTGAGACTGGCCCTCCAATCCGAACCAAGTATGGCCCTCTAGCCCTCTGGCCTTTGGCCCTCCAACCTTGAGCAAAATGTAGCCGGAGGCCCGAGGGCCATTTGCCCATCGATGTTCAAAATGCAGCTTAATTATATTTACCCGCCTTAAAATCGACTTTATATTGTTTTTGCCAATTCAACCTCAACCAGCAAAATCTACTGCTTGCAGTGATAAACAAAAATTAAAAGCACATAAGCTTGTTCAACAAAACAAATATTATAAATCTCGATTAACATGCAGAATTACGCAATTTTTTTGTATTTCCGGTACAGTAAAGTCTGTATTCGGATTGATTGGCAGAACACAAAATTGGGCAAACAGGAGTTTAAATCTAGCAAAAAATAATGCGTTAGATTCAGACAATACCTGTTTTGATGAAACAAAATTTGACCTTAATGGTCGCGTTTTCTCCTAAAACTGAGTTAAACTGTACCAAATCATCAATATTGAACATCAACGGAGGTAAAAAATGGGGAAATTGATAGAAACAATTAGTATTGCAGCATTGCGGCCGTTCTGTGCCCCATACTGACTACATGGAACTTTGACGGAGCATGTACTTGAAAGATCGAATGTAGCCAAAAGGTTAAAAAGAATAAAAATTGAAACAGATTTCATCATCCCCTCCATGATTTCGCCCTTGAGTCCATCCCTTTATCCTCTACTATTTTCGGAATGAATGGCATCTATTCGGTGGTGGTCTGGTCTGGAGAGAGTCGTTCCTGTGTGGAGCTGCCTGTTGCGGAATTTGATGGATCCTTGCCTT
The DNA here is from genome assembly GCA_034694905.1 of Ceratophysella granulata. Classification (NCBI taxonomy): domain Eukaryota; kingdom Metazoa; phylum Arthropoda; class Collembola; order Poduromorpha; family Hypogastruridae; genus Ceratophysella; species Ceratophysella granulata. Next base: position 21,239 of record JAQFYU010000186.1, on the reverse strand, counting down.
GTAGTCCGAGCTCCTGCTGACAAGTGTCAGACTTCGTCCCCTCCGTCCTTTGTTGGCGAGGAGGTTGGAGGTTGTTGATAAGGAAATGGACAGGCTGTGAAGGGCAGGCTAGCTGAGATTTAATGAGGAATTGGGTTTGGACGGAGACAATGTCTGGAGTGCAGAGAGATGAAAATGAGATGTCAGGAACACGGGAGTGAAAGCGGAGATACATTTTGTGAAGGGAAGAGAGACTTGACATCCTATTTCTGACTTCAATCCCAAACATCCAATTTCCATATCCCACCCCGCTCTCTAATCATATATGTCTATTGACTCCACAGCCTCTCCCCGTAGTACATCCTTAATTACCAACGTCTCCTCACACGCTTCTGCTACACAAACACATACGACCCTCCCGCTTTCTCCGTCCTCGTCTGTGACGTGTCTCGTTTTCTACCAGAACGACCTTATAGTACCCACTCTTTATGACACGGGACTCGGTCGGGATCATTTGGAAGTCTATTAGCATCAAGTAGCTTGTTATTCTTGGTTTTAAAATAAAGTTGAACGAGGTCTGGAAAATCCGTTCCAAGATCGAAGATAGAGCTTTAGGGCTTCTTTATTTCCTCGTAAAACTCGAAACCCACCTGTGACTTTCCTATTTTGCTTGGAATTTGTATATTGGACATGGGCGCGTGATGTCCGGGGCGAATTGAAAATTGAGTCGGGTTTTCCTTAGACCATGCTAAACTTCGATTCTGTCGGATTCAAGAAGGTTCCATGATTAGTTTGGCCGTTATTAAATTGCCATCCTAAGATGATGGCGAAGCCCTGAGGGTTCGGACAATTTGAATCAAAATTGACTTGGTTACACAAAACACACGGAACAGCTTGCGATGCGGCTCAAGGGCGTTTCACTAAATATTCTCGTACAATAAATGCAAAATATATGTATTCGCTTGGTCCACGCCGGTGCAGGGACACAGGCTCGTGCTCGGTGCCAGTGTGAGTAAATTTTTTGTAAAGCTTCAGCATCACGTATTGACCAAGTTTAGTCAGACTGTGAAGGTATGGGGGATCATTCCAGTTGTAAGAGTTATTTAAATACGTGAAACACTTTTTTTTAAAAATATTTTTGAATCGTCCCATTTTAAACTCTAATTAAATTGGTAGAAAATATTCCCAAGAATCATCTTGATATGCTATCAATAGTAGAATTTAAAATTGATTTGGGATACGCAATTTTAAAAAATGACGATGATATTGCTACAATAGTTGAGCCAAAATTAGGAAGCGTACAGGCAGGAACGGATAAATCATTTGACTATCAAAATCTGTAATTTTAAAACCGTGATTTTGGGATCTAAAATGATTCTAGGTTTGCCTGAGTTTTGGATTTTGAAAATCGAGAATTTCAGATAATTTGGTTGATTTAAAATTACAAATGAATCAGAAATCGCGGCTTTAAAGCACCTTGTGAAAATAGTGATTTAAATTTTGATTTCGTAAATATCGACTAGCTAATTTTGACCATTTTTTTGAAAATCAACGTCTTGAAATTTTTGCCCCTTCCTGGGTACAGGAACACAGTTTCTGATGGGAGAGACCGTGAAGTAGTGGGATGATGATGAAAAATGAGTAAACTCAGGTTCAGCAAGCAAAAATGAAATTTGTAGCCATATTTCAGGTTAGAAGTTTCTTGAGATCAAATATCGAATGATATGAGATGTGTATTCTGATAAATGCAGTTGAGTATTTTCAGTAGAATAAGTTTGCCAATTTCAGGGGAATTAGACACGGGGCCAGGAGCTTAGAGGAATCTCTTTTTTGAAACTCAGGTTTTTTCAAATGTCTTTAGATGTCAGGATTTTAATATTCTTAGCTGATATCTTATTTCATCTCCAGATTTTAGTCTTTCTCCTTTGATACGCCCATGTGCAATATCTTTTGTACATTGATTTCAAGGAAAGATCTTCTCTCTGATCTGAGGAGCTCGCTTTCTCCCCTTTTGTCTGATATGCAGTCCATGCATCTGAAATAATGCTTTCACCCACCTCCAAGTTTCAAACTGCCGTCTGCAGTCTGGCTCCTAGTTTTAAACAGGAATATTCAATACTTGGGGATATGGAGAAATCTCATCAAAGGGGAAGCTGGGATTTTTTTTTTTGCAAATGTTACCTTTTGCTACGCTTCTTCATAGACCTGAGTGCATGACAGGCTTCGTTCGTCCGTAGATAAATATGTTCCGATTCCCTGTGTGTGTATTCCCTTCTCATCTTCCAACCTGGGTCTGATAACTATTCTCTTGATCATTATTTCTTCCTGATGATGATGACGTTCAATCTCCCTGCTTTTGATATTATATTGTTGATGGGAGGTTTGGGTCTTGTCAACTTGGAATTATAGGATCGGGAGGACGGGCTCTGATTGCTCAGCACTAAATTGCATCTGTCGGTATTCCCTTTTGAAATGACATCCGACTGTGGCAGGCAGGGAAGAAACGATCTCTTTCTTGATTACAGCACCAAACCCTCTTGTCCCATGCGACTACCTAGTTCAGATCAGAGATGTCAAACGGGATTTTTTCTCAAATCATCTCATCTCAAATTTACTTGAATCTAAACTCACCTAATCTCAAATTTCAATAATATTACTTGAGCTAAGACTCATCTCATCTCAAACATAAATATTTCCATCGATTCCCAACTCTGCTCCACTGAATTTTTTTTTAATCTATACATTTAAATCACCGTATTTCATCCAATCTTAAACTTTTAAGAGGGTTGCATGTTTTTGCATTTTTCTCCCTTGGTTTCATTCTCTTTATACTTGAGTTTCAACCCATACCTCATCTCAATCCTTCGAAAATTTGAATTCTCAACTTACTTACATCATCTCAAATTTAGAAATTTGCACTTAATTTTCATCTCAACTCGCCTCATCGTCATCTTCTCAAATTCCAATAACGATACTTGAATCTCAAATCATCTCATCTCAAACTTTAGACAATTTCCATTGATTCTCATCTGCTTCATGTTTCATTAAATCCTCTCACCTAGATTCAGGTTTTTTAAATTGTGGGTTTCATTCTCAACTCACCCATTTCACATATTCTCAACCGCCTCATCTAAAGCTCCAAATATACATCCAATACTATAGACTCGCCTCTTCTCAATTCTTTAAAATCTTTCTCCATACTCAATAGTCTCATCTCAATTCTATAAAGAATCAGTATTCTCAAACTCACCTCATATCAAATTCTCAAAACTAGGCCCAATTCTCACCTTGAACTCGTTCCCATTCTCAAATTCATAAAAATAGAAACAATTCTCACCTCAAACTCATTCTCATTCTCAAATTCTTAAAAATATGTAAAATTCTCACCTCGAACTCATTCTCATCCTAAAATTCTTTAAATTAGTTCTAATTCCAACCTCAAATTCAATCTCAATTTCAAATTCTTAACAGTAAACAATTTTCACCTTAAACTCATTCTCCTTCTCAAATTCTTAAAAATAGGCACAGTTCTCACCTCAAACTCATTCTGATTTTCAAAATCTTAGAAATAGGTAAAATTGTTACCTCAAGCTCATGCTCATTCTCAAATTCTTAAAAATAGACCCAATTCTCACCTCAAACTCATTCTCCTAATCAAATTCCCATGATTTGAATTGAGATTGATTGATTGAAATCTCTGGTTCAGACAAGCTGTGTGCATCATTCCAGCCCATCCTCACCTCTGCCCTTCCTTTTTTTAATTTGGCCCCATGTCCCGTCCTCCCGTCTGTCTCCATGAAGTGTTTCTTTCCGAGTGACTGGGTAGGGAGAAGGTAAACAGACAGGAGGAGTCCTGAGCCCAAGTGTGTTTCAATTCATTTGGTTCTTTTCTCCAATTTGAATTAGTCCATCTGATGTGGAGACGAGGTCGGAAAGGGTTGGAAACAGTTGTCTCTCACGGTTCCCTCTGAAGGCATTATGTTTCCAGGCTTGGGCTCAGATCTGCCCACTGAAAACGAGGATTTGAGAAGTGAAAGGAGGAAATAAAAGGGAGCTTAGTATTTTTCTCTCACTTCAAAGGCACCCCCTCCTACTCAGGCAGAGTTGAGTTGTCAAGTGCAAAATGTCAAATGCACGCTTGAGGAGTATCTGTCACCTCGGAGTTCTCAGGCCTTCTTAGAACCAGAAGTCTAAATCTGAGCGGCTCCGACTCAGTCATGCCTCCTCGTTCCAGAAATATAATATAATAAATACATGGGAGCTAGTTAAGTGGTTTGGTTGAGAGAACAGGAAGAATTCATATTGAAAAAATTCTGTTCCAATTAAGTTCATATGCTTCCAGTTAGTATTCATTTCAATTCTCTTTGTATTACAGGAACAGAAACGGAAGTTGTTTCACACGTCCGTCTACGAGTCTGCTACTCAACTTCAGAAATTGTACGTTCAGAGCTGTCGTCGGCTCCCGGCCTACGGCTGTCGTCTCGTCGTAGTTAAGGAACTTCTCCGTGGAAAGACAAAGAAGAAGGTAAGCGGAGGGAATTACCATGGGAACGGCAGGCTGATTACAAGCCCATTGAACCCAGACATGTGTGTGTGTGTGTGTGTATGCTGGAGTCTGTATGAATATTTATCTCTCTTCGTTTCTTCTGCTCCCTTCCCTAATTCCAAGCATTACTAGACCTTGTCACGTTCTAACAAAAACCTGTCTTCTCAAGCTCATGATTAAAATGCCAGTACGGCTTTACAAATGGGCTTTCTCCCTTCCACCTCCGCTCCGGTCGGAGGGAAAGAACGGAATTGAACTTTTGACTGACTGACATTATGCAGAGAACTTCCTTTCTCTTCCGTCCAGCCGACGAGTAATGTGGCCCGTGTACACACAGAATTCCGGCTACATGCCACTATGGCCAAATCCATTTCGGCGAAACCCATTGAAGTGAAGCCAATATTTTTCATTAGAAAGGAAAGAAGGAGTTTGAAATTTGAATGTAGGTGAGACTGAATATTTGTAGTACATAATGTTAAATGAGGTTAAGTTTTCCACCAAATGTTTGAACACAGTGTCACTATTGCAAGTGGGGATAGCAAAAAGCAACTAATTAACAAAAACAAGAGTATATGAACGCTAGAACACGTATTTCCAACATTAAATAATTTTTGAAATTAGACAAGAGCGTAAGACAAATCCAATCCTGTCATACTATTGCATCTACAACTGTGAGGGACTTACTCTTGTCTAATGTGTATTTTCGTTGAAAAAAATGTTCGTACTGTTCTTATGTATTTTAAACACCTTCTTCCCCATTTTTCAGTTCGCTCAGTTTCAATTTCTGATAATGTTTTTGTGTTAACTTCATATTGTCTTACATTTCATACCTAACAAAATTGCATAAAACATGAACTTACTATTGAAAGCAATTACTTCAACTATTGCTTTTAGTAGCTAATGCTTCTATTCACATACATTCATATTAAATAACTGGCCCAAATATGCAACAAAAATACCAATATTCACCAGGATGCAGCAGACAACTGCTTATTAATAAAAAAACCGTTTATATTTCAAAAAAGTAAGTTTTTGTCATAAAATCCAGTCAGCAAAGTTCTAAAAACGCAATATGCTTGGAAAACGTCAAATTAATTTTAACCTTGAAATTTTTTCAATATTCCAAAATATTGTGCTGCCAAGAACTAAAATATTGCGTACATTTCCGAATTGAGCTAATTCAAAATAATATAGATATTCAGAAAGTGTTTGAAATGTCTACAAACTTCAAAATATGCACAAAAATTAGGAAAAGATGCAAATACTATGTGCTAAAATCTCAAAATATGTAAATACGAAATATGCGATATATTTGGTTGTTGTAATAGGTCTGCGAAAACCGTTGAGTAAACCTAACTTCAAAACTTAACCTAAATTAAAATAGACAGTGAGTCTCTCCAAAAACACGTTTCGCATAAGAAACCCCTTTCCCAACCTTAAGAAAATCCAAGCAAAAGATTCCATAGAAGCTGGTGACACTGCATCAAAAGTTAAGAAAGTTAAAAGGAATTTTGGCCTCTGATTTTCGTCGTTACGAAATTCGACATAACAGACTGACTGATGGTATGTTTGTGCCCGGGACGAGATAGTATAGGTTATGAGAAGACTCCGCGACGCAGTTCTTTATCTGCTCCGGCATTGACAGGGCTCAACCCTTGGAAGTAGTACAAGTGAGTCAGTGGTGGGACTGGTCCCAGGATCCTCCCTTCAAAGAGTCTCATCTCAATTCTACTTAAACCTGATTAAACCGCCCAATGTCAATATAATTCCCTCCTTAGTCACTCCTAACCTCCGTCTGGCATTCGAGTTCCAGTCGACAGGGACTCAGGCGGAGTTCTTGGCGGAGTTTTGAAGTGGATTCCTATTTCAGCAGGCAGGAAGGAATGACGTGCGGTTCTTGAACTAGAGACTCCCGTCCAAGTTGCTAGGTTCTTGGCCAGACACTCTTCGTAATGTGAGGAATTCATTAGATCTGCCCAACAAGTTCACGTAGGAGCGTGTCCGTGCATAAATGTCCAAGTAGACGGACGTCTGTCCAGACCAGAGTGAAAGTTCGTCGGGGGTGGAGAGGTAATGTAAACAGGTTGAGGGAGGGCTGGACGCCGCAACTTAGGATTAGAGTGTGAAGGAAGAGGCTTTTCTTCAAGAATGAAGGACAGGCCACTCTTTGTCGAATACGGAATATTGCTCCTTTTTTCCCCTCAAAAAGAAGATTTGATGAGCTGGGCTACTTTCACTCTCCCTCCATTCTCCCAATTTCAGTTCCAGCAGGGAAATACGGCATCAACTCTCCTTTTCCCCTTTTTTCCCCAAGCCGTCTTTCCCAGACTTTCCAATGGCTCAGGATGAAGTCCATACACCTGGTTTACTGGAAGAGGAGTCTTTTCTCTGCTAATCCCTATTCAATTGAGACCTGAGATCCTCTATGCGGATTTTGGAATCCCAGACTCTAATTCATATTACTTTCTCATTTTTTTTGGGGTGGATTTGAACTAGGCAACCAGACTTCTGGGAATCGGACCTGAAAGAATCATTCTTCTCGACTGCCGGACCAAAGTTCTCGCCAGATCTCAAGTGACACCCGATCTTATTCAGGTATGACAAATATTTGAGGAGGATTCCATTTTCACCAATAATATGGTAGTTCCTAAGTACATGCCATTAGTTAACTCTACTTCATGGGCTCAGATTCTCAAAAATAAACTCTGGAACATGTCAACCGCGTGTTCTAATGATATTGAGTGCTGTCAATAGGCGCGGGTTTTGAAATTTAAATTCCAAAAATGACGTTATAGTATTTTACTTTGAAGTCTGGTTTCTTAGACAGGTTTGATGCTTGAGGCCCAATTTTGTAGAAAGTCACGCTAAATATTCGATTTAAACAATTGTGTACATATTAATTGTATGGTAATATCACCATAGCTGAAGCTTGATATCAAGTTTCACCTTAAATATGACCGTTAATATAAAACTAACGGGTGCCACTAAAAACCGGGACATTAAAAGCTGTGCCATTAAATGAATATATTTATGCATCTATGCTGCTTGAATTCTCGCAAGAATGTATTTTTATATCTAACGTGAATTTAGAATATTGCATTTTGTCGTTTTTATTCTCGCGACTTTTAACGTGATAAATTTTTATGTCGTATTCGCTTTGCAGTTTTTGTCGCGGTTTTTATGTCGCAGTTTTTAGTCATGGTTTATATGGACCCCGAAACTAATTTCAACTTTAACATTTAATTATTTAAAAAAGGACCTTACCGGTTAAGGGATTTTTTGGTCAAATTTGCGGGATTTGGAGGATTTTGGGCCACGCACCGATTTGCCTGAAACTATATATATTTTATAATTTAAAAAAAAATTAGCTTGCGTTGATTAATCAGATGTTTTGAAATGCTTGAATCAATTTTTTGCTAAAAAAACTTGAACTGTTTTACTCAAAATATGTCAAAATATTACTTTTTTCATGAGAATATACACAATGATGAATGAAGCACGGTTGAGTACGCGACAGGACTAATTTCCTATTCTACGTCAGAGCACAGAAAGTGATTTTACCCATATCATTCAGTATTCATGAGTTCCTGCATTGTATTTGTCAACTTTTTCTCAATTATTAAGATATTATGCAATGTTTTAAACTGTTTTTCCACTTTTGCATAATGCAAATGTTCACAGTGGAGAGCTGGAGGTGGACGGAACCATGATCGACTCATATTGGAATTCCGTGGAACGAAGTGGTCACTCCTCGTCCCACCCGTAGGCAGTGGTTCGTCCTGCGGGGTTTCCTGTGGGCACTTGGGTACAGTTGGTGGACTTCGTGAAGCAGGACGGGCTTTATGGGCACTTCTTCGAGAAATGGATACACATTTCTTGGATGACTTTGCATTTCCACGTCGTCAGGCTCCACCCGAGTCAGGTAATTTGGGCCCAGATTCAGTTTCCACCCATTTCCCAGTCCAATTCCAACCAATTAGCTAGTCTTTCCTGAACACGCTCCAACGGATGCATGTGGAACTAAAAAGCCCGTTAAAGACAAACCAAACTCCTGCCAACAATTCTGATTGGATCCCTCTTATGCCACTTATGCCAATTTGGACAGAGGACTTTTCGTTCCACTCTACGAGTACTAAAAGCATAAGCTTATAAGTTGGACGTAACCAAAGTTGAGTGTATATATGTATGTATGTATGTATGTATGTATGTAGATGCGTCTAAGAAGCGATGGAAAATCAAGACGACGGTTAGTCCTGAGCTGGAACAACTGGAAAAGGTTTTACATTTCCCTGAAGAGGTTGCTCTGGCTTTGGCCGAGACAGAAAGTCAGCTTTACTGTCAGGTGAGGAAGGTCTTCACTTTGGTCCAAGTAAGCTCAGACCATCGGCTTAGTGGCTCACAGACTCCGTTCTCTTGTAGGTCGCTCCGCTAGAGTACTTGCGTCATGTGACAATGGACTTGGGCGTTGTGGAGTCTCCGCCAGCGGACACTGCTCCTCAGCCCATTGTGGGTGTCAATACGCTTATTGATCGGTTCAATGAGGTAAGGCCAACTCTACCAATCTCATCAGCTTATGTAGTTCGAGCAAGGCTAGGTTTCTAGACCATTTGGTTTTTGTTTTTGTTTTTATATATTTCGTGCTAATTTAACGATTTGGTCTAAGAATTGTTGCTGTAAACTGTAGCTAGTGACCGAGATATTCACACCAGGTTTTTGTGAAATTATGCTAGTGAAAGGCAAAAGATAGGGGGTAGATCTTTGATTTGATTTGGCCAGATCTACGTATTAAAGTGTCCTACGAATTTACAACATTTTCATGATCCAAAGCAATGTGCTGATCCCTCCATTAGTCCTTTATTGATCGTTAATCGGACACTATTGACCTAAATCAGTAGTATCATTTTTTCAATATTAATCAGCCTTCTACATTTATAAGCATAAATATTTAAATACATTGCAATATAGATCCATATGTGCGAAGGATATAAAATGACTTAAATAGCGGATTTATTTTGCGAATGATTTAAAATTATTAGAATATGGATTTATGGGCGAACAATTTATAAAACTACCAGATTCATTTGCAAATGAATTAAAATTAATAAAAATATCAGTTTTATATACCTTCAAATATCGAATTTGCATTTTCAAGATCTGATGCGGTGTTGAGACAATATAATAAAAGTGTAATAAATGAACTTGCTCAATAAATTAATAAAGCGCACGGGGCGCATAAAGTTATGAATAAGCAATATTTGCGAATGATAGTAAACAGTAATAACTCTTGCCTATTATGTAGTAACATACTGTTAGATCTATAAGCGAAACGCAATTTACAAATCCCCCCAGAATTGCCAAAAATACAATTTTGCCATTTGCCTATTCTAAGAATTGCAACTTTAGCTCTTCGCAATTGGTCAGCTCAGTAAATCGGGCAGATCATGCACGAGAACCGTATAAGAAGTTTACCTATCTACCTGTAGGAGTCCTCAAACGGCACTTTTTACATTCCCAAAAGCTTAACCTTGCCTAATAGTAATTATTTTAACTGGAAACTGAATGTTTTGTGAGGCGGGAGTGAATAGACGTTGGTCTGTCTGGAGGTTTATCAAATTCGTTCTGTCAATTGACTACAGATTAGCTCCTGGATCACACACTTGCTCGTCTCCCCGCCGAGTCACGAGGAGAGAAAGGCAATGCTCTCCTGTCTCCTTCGTGTGGCTCGAACTGCATGGAACCTGGGAGCTTTTGGAACAGCCGTCGAAATCATTGCTGGACTCAAGTAAGCTTTCTCTTCCTTCAATCTCAATACGACTTCGAGGCTTCAAATACGGACCTCACGTGTTGTTGGGCACCCTCCTTTCTCCCAAATATATTTTTAGAAATCCCCACACTTCACGTTGCACTGGAGCGGGCTTAATGGCTAAAAACCACTGCAGGCCTCTCTCTCACTCCGAATTGAGCATTCAATTTCACACATATGCCTCCTCTATATACATTATAAGTGTCTTTTGAGTTGATCTACGGCTCCAGTTCCTTCTGAACCTCACAACAATCCCTTTTCAGGCTCCTATTCATCATTCAAATACCAATTTTCTCCCTTTTCGACTCAATTCCTGTATTTGACTCGGGACAGGCAGTTCTCTAAGTTATATTTAAATAAACTTGGGAAGACGAGGGCCGTTTCAATATTTCGTGGTTTGGATGAAAGTATTTGGTTAAAATGTTCACCACGTGTAAAGTAGTAATTAAGCAGATCCACGAAGATACCCGTTTTGGCGATTAAATCCCGTCACAGTAGGATTTAATGGGATTTAATAACAAATTCGTTTTTCTAACTTGGTTTTCCTACCTTGACTAAATTCCATCACAATTAAATCCCACTAAATCTCGGCCAGTGATTTAAAACAATTGGCAAAAATATTGAGTTTTTACTACAATTTTGATTGAAAATCTCGTTTTTATTTACATTTTTTTTTCAAAATCTTTACCTCTTCATATTTTACGGCAATTGTTTTCACAATTAATTAGCATTGAAGTTTTAAGAACCTCTGTCTCTGGTGCAAAATGTAAGAAAGTTTACTGAACTTAAAAAAATAAGCGAAAATTATTTTTTATACTCTGAAAAAATGATAAAACATAAAATAAAAATGTATTAAAAACGGTCCACTTCGATAATTTTGTCCACTACTGTTTAGCTACAATGTACCTTTGTTATTTCTTTACATGTGATGAAAGTTTGAGCTCAGTTTATTCATTCTAATTAGAGATAATGCTTATCAAACAGCGGCACGAATTAATTGAACGACCCTCGTACGTTAGCCTTGAACCTTGGCTTCATATTTACCGCTATTTTTGTGTACGAGCTAAAATCAAAGTCCCGTGGTTTATAAATGCGTTCCAGTCTTTGAAGAAAATCTAATTTTGTTTAGAAACTATTTAAGAAATCTTAGAATCTTGGATCCCTAAAGCTTAGTACTTTATGTTTTTGAATCTCTGATCTTGTGAAAAAAAGTTCTGGCAGACTTTCTCCAACAGATGGTTTATTCGTATTCCAGGAATCAAGTCATGTACGCAGTAAGTAGTTACCTCAAGCTGAGTTCTATTGTTGGGAAAAAACGTACATGTTAGCTCTGAAGTGATATTGATACAAGCTTACCCAAAAAAATAGCTTAGTTCTTCTTTCACGTTTTACAATTCTAGGATTTGAGGCTTTTGCTTACTGAATTTGTTTGGATTCAGTTGATCGGAATAATAGGAGCACGTGTAACTCTTTGGTTTGTTCCGTTGTGGATAAACTACTGAATTATTTTAATAGAATTATATGGGAAAAGTAGCTGATATTTGGGAGAGGAAAGTAACAAGTCTAAAATTATAAGAATCTGACATATTGAATTGTGAGTGTTTTCCAGTCCAAGGCTAAGAGACCAATAATAAAATTATAATGTTCAAAACTAGTATATGCTAAGACCAAGTTAAGTAAGAAAGTTTTTTGCAGTGGCTAGAAACCTCAAGAAAATGAAAATGTAATTTGAGTAACATTTGAAGGAAATGTATAAAATGAGATCTAAAAGAATTAAGTCCAATGTAGTTTCCTGATTACATTTTGTCAGGCGTGTAATTCGTTTCCTGTTGTCAACTTCGTTGTGACTTGATTTATGCACTCGACCCAACTTTGTAAACAACTATGTATTTCAATTTCGATTATGTTATATTTAAGGAAATGCAATAACCTACTAAACCGTGGAAGGTATCTTGCTTTTATACTCCGTTCATAATTTCCAATTTCACTTTGTTTATCCCTGATTCACAACTTGTATGTAGAGCATCTAAATTACAATTTAAGTATAATATTTGTAAGATCGTTTTATGAGCTGGAATCTGTAGTGTGTAACCTGTAAAAAATTGTTTATTGCTTTTTGGTCATTTCATATTTCATATTAAAGCAAAAATGAAGTGAATGCAACCACATAATTATGTAAAAGTGAATCCAAGTATGGCAAATATCAAAATGGCTAAAATAGTATATATTCAAATTGGCAAAAAAAAAACAATAATATAAAAACGCTATTTACAAAACAAAAAATACTTTTGGTCAAATAGCAAATTGTTGTACTTATTCAGTTGTCAATTATGCTACGATGACATATTGTTATTTTGTTACTACCAAGCTATAAAAATAGAAACAAATCTTAAATAATAATTTAGTTTAAATTGTAATTAAATGGTTACCGCAAAAATAGATCCGATTATCACCTCAAAATATAGCGTGGGCCTTTGGTTACTTTCACCGCAAAATGACTAAATACCACTACGTTAGGTTAGGGTTTACGTTATACGTTCGATTTTTGTAAATTTAGCCTTAAGTTACGCCAACTGCGGTTTGGTTTTGCCCTGCGGTCGTGTCTGCAAGAAAATCGACATATAAAGTTGCAATTTTAACATTCGCGTTTGAAGAACAATTATTCTATAGTTAAATAAAAGTTGTGTTCAAATTAATTAATTTTCTAATGAGATTCGTATTTAATTCCGGTGAACTAAGTTATTCTGTCGTCAACTAATTTAATTTTGCGGCGAAAATCATAATTTATTTGCGGTGAAGCTAAGTCATAGCCAATGAGAATTGCCCAGATCAAAAATCAAGAATAAATCTACCAAAATTGAAATTCAGGATTACGGAAGTTAACATGCGAGATCAATGATCCTCACTTTAGTCTATGAATACTAAATCAATGTAATAGACTAGTTAGTTGTTAAGAAAGCGGAAGAAAGCGGAAGAAAGCGGCTGAAGAGATGCGTCGACTTAGCAGAGGAGTAGTGGCAGGGGTTTCTTTCGGCCTCCAGCCGTAAAAGCATGTTGTAGGCCGACGGAAACTACTTGCCTCTACTTGCCTATGCCTACCTCGGAAATTCCAACTGTTCCACATTCCACATCACTTCACTTCACCAATATTCCACCAATTCATCACATTTTGAGTTCCTTAACTATTATGTATTAGGAAGACGAGACTCCAGAAATACATTACGTATGCATCAAACTGATTATTATTTACATAATGTTCTCCAATGTTTTCTCTAATTCTCAGTCGTATGCAGTCAAGAGAAAAGTCTGCCAGACACTTTCTCCTTCAGTTTGAGAATTGGATTCAGAGATTCAAACCAATTTTGGGCATGATTACTTACATGGCAAATTCCATGCCTCCATAAACTTTGAAGAGTCTCATAAAAACGGATCAGGTCATGAGCACATGAAAATTGAAGCAAACGTCTAGAATATGAACCCAAGACGAGTCTCGCCTATCTTCTCCAACTTGTAGACTGTAATTGTATAGACTATTTAGGAAATCAGTGAGCTGGAATGGTGTCACGCGGATTTGGCGAAGTATATTTTGACGAATCAGTTTTTGCATGCTTTCTTTATATTTAATGTTCAAAAATGCCTATTTTCTCGTTCTTAAGACATATTGAAGCAAAACTCAAAATCTAATTCGCAGTAAAATTTTATTGGGAATTTAATTTTTAATGTTTAATTTAATTGCGGAGGTACAAAATATGCGTGTTCTATGAATGCCACTATCTAAATCTGTCATTTCCATTTTCTTTCGTCGAATTGGAACGTTTTCGATTTTCGGTAAGATGAGATGAGATAGATTTGCTCTAATGGAGTGTAACCATGCGGAATAGTGATTTCAGAAGCCCATTTCCTTGATGGGATAAAAATGCGGAGACTAAACTGCCCTTTGTACCCCAAAAACTGGCGTAAACATCCCTGACTCGTTCGGCCTATCTGAATTTGATATGTTAATAGAATTCAAATATTTCGATTTCGGATCTGTTGGCCTGTCTGGGACGTGGGTCTATTATACATATATAAGTATTTTAATGTCATTCCGCTCACTACTTAACCCTGTCTAGATCTTCGAAACTGAAGCCATTCTGGTTGTCACTGCACGAGAAGGAGGACGTGGTTCCTACGTTGGACATTCTAACGAAGGCACTTTTGGGTGAGAAGATTGGGATTGGCGGGGTGGAGACGAATGGTGGGGAAGATTTGGACTGGTGTGCACCGGACTACGAGGCCGCATTGGAACGAACTTTGCGGATTCTCACTTGTCCCGCCGTACCTTTCTTTGGGGCCTATTTGAAGGAACTTCGGACTATTCTCAATACTCCGTCTCTAGTTGTACTCTCGTCTGGATCTGAAGTCTCACTTTTACAGGTAAGCAGAGCCGAATGAGTCATTTTGAACGAATATCACGCAACTATCATGAAAACCAAAATCTAGCAACAAAATGAATATATATATATATTATTAGCATCAGTTTGTTACCATGATATGTCCGCAACGATCGAAATTTGGAGAAAAAATGTTAAATTTGATCCCTCGAATGTTGTTGGAACTCAATGTTCTTCTATGTACGACTTGATGAGCCCTTCAATTTTGAATACATAAAACGGCCAAATCCGAAATATTCGTTATTTTTAGGGACCAAAAACATCCGGGGTCTAGCTGAAAATTTTTTAACTAAAAAACATCCAAGATTCGTAATTCACACCGACCTGGTTTTAATAACCGAAAAGACGGCGTATTGTCCCATATTTTAAAACTTTGGTGTATGTGTATTTGCAGATTTTGTCGTTTTTCTAATTTTGAGGCATATTTTGAGTTTTCTCATGCATTTTTACACTTTCGCTGCATTTCTTTACACTCTTTGATGTTATATTTTATTCTATAAATCTTCCATTAGACAAGATTTTTAGGTTGTTTTAGTTTTGGGCAGCATCTTGTTCTATTTTTCAAACACTATCCCCGCTTGATTTGAATTTGATATTTTCTTTTAAAAAAATACGTTTTTACATCGTGGCTTGTCTAGCTGGAATTTCTGACAAGCCACTACAGTATTCTTTCGAGATTTAAATGCTTAATTACTGCTTGAAAACTGTTTTGCTGCATGTTTTAGTGCTTACGAAACTTTTCATTCAATTTTTTTTTCAATTCCGGCAGCATTTATGGATCATAAAAATCTAGACATCTCAAATTTTTGTTTGACTATTAAATATATTTCTGGTTACTGAAGTATGAAAACGGCACAATTATTTGCCTTGTTGCCTAAAAGCCAATATTTGGCTACTATTTCTGAAATGTCAACGGAGAAGAGTAAAAATGGATCATATTTGACCAGTTTTCATTATTTCAACTTTGTTATGTACAACTACTATGTTCCATTAATAGTAAACATATACGAGTATTTAGTAAAGAAATACACGGACCGTCCAGATTCCGTATTTAAACATTCTGTTTAGGAACTTGTCAACAAGAATTGAAAACAAAAATTTAAAAAAGTTCTGTTCAACGTTCAACGTACAATATTTTCTACCAGTGACATAAATGCATTGCATAGGATACAATATAAGAACTAAATGCGTGTGGCTGAAATTAGTGGCGACGTCGACAAGCGAATATGAAATCCCGTCAATGGACACTGTCACGATACAATGTACTCTGTCCTCTCTACGGCTTACGTATAAATACTTCTCGAGAGAATTCCGCCAGGATATTTTGGTCCAGACTTGAAGGAAGGAACCTAGTTCCTAATTCCGATCATAATTTGGTAGGAACTAAATCCGTTGCTCATATCATCCCCCTCTTCCAAATACTTGTCTCGAGCCTTGGCACGACTCGTCTGCCACAAGTTAATGATGTGGACGGGGAGAGTGAGAGGTTCCTTTTTGATCAGGCTCTCTCTGAAGGGGATTAGGCCCAGTTGATTGGAACCATTATGTGAAGACTCGAGGACTCGCCGCCAGTAGTTGGCAAAGGGAAGTGAAAGTTCAAATACACACAGAGAGAGAGAACCTGATATTCTTAGAACTTAGAACCTTTCGGAGTTCTTCTGGTCAGCTTAGGTCCCTTTGAAATTTTGTAATCCGAGCTGGAGAAGGAATAACGAGAATGCAGGAACAAAGAGAATTCATCACCACTGGAGATCTTGTGCGTATGCTTATGTTAAAATTATTTGTAGTTGATTGAGCTTGGCTCAGATCGAATATCATGAGCCAGGGCCAGGAAGGATGCGTACAAGGGGTGACTGGGGATTATTGAGAACCGAGGTTTGGGAGAAGCAGTGGAAATACTAATGTCATTTGTGCTACTCGATTTATTTATTCAGAATCCTGTCTCCAGCTCTACTTGTAGAAATACATAGTGGAGCCAGGAAATTCAATTATACAATCTAAGGCCCGGGTTTACTTTCACTCGGCCTAGGTCTCCGTTTACATGAGTAAGCTTGGATTAGGGTTTGCTTGGTAAATAGCACCGCAGCAGGAGTATACACTCAACACTTGTACCTGAATGTTTCAGTATTTGTGTGTAAATTAGTTTAAAGGTGGTTGGAAGAACAGAGTGATTGGGGTACAGGGTGTCATGCCAGGCTGGCTGCATAATCCTGTCCAGGTTTTGGTGGAAAAACGAGAAACAGTTAAAAATACAACACTCAAAATTTAAGCCAGAAGCACGGAATTCCAATTAATGATACTCGTAATAATGCTATTTATATGCATTCATGCATAATTGACATTTAGCGCCAAAAAAGAACTGTTTAGCACCTGAAATTGATAATTCACCGACGTTTAACATTTTTAAGGCCGCAAAAATTAGGTAACCATTTCTAAAGGCTCGTATTTAAACTTCCACAAATTAGATAGTTTAATCATCCTTCAGTTTATTTTAAAACAGTAGACAGTGACTTCAACCCAAGAATGGACTATTTTCCAGATAATCTGATATAATCTGACTAATTTAATTAACCTTAAATAAAAATGTATAAAATATGACATATATTAGCCTTGCAAAGCAGTTTTTGGAATTTCGAACCATTTGTTGCGACGATTTTTGGTTTTTTATTCTTGATGTTGCGTCTTTCTAATAAATCCTACGAATTCATATGGTCTAAAGGGTATAAAACAATTAATTTGTAAACAGACGTTGCTCAATCCCAGTCCAGACGGTGAAGATGAATTTTTTACGAAAATTGGGCCTGGTGGACTTTTGAATATGAATAAGTTACGTAAGGTTCAGGCGGTTTTAGAAAAAATCTCACTCGTTCATCATCATCATTCCAAACGACAGCAGAGAGCAGCCTTCCTCCATGCTGACAGACTCAGGTAAGAAACTCAATTTTGTTTCTGATTTCGGCAGAGGAAGTAGATACCACGAGAGATCCGATATTCCGAATTTTCTAATACGCGGATAATGGAAATATAAATTGTGCGTTTAAGTTTCAATGTTATGCTTTCCTGACCGTATATTTCAGCGTATGTATGAATCTACGTCATCCGGCTTAAAGGTTAGATAAGTTTCTGGGGGATGAACGTAATTGGGCCTGATTCCTGCTTTCTCAACCCTGAATATTTGAATACTATGGCCTATGCGTACAAGAATTCCAATATTCCAATTCGATGTAAGTATATCGTACGCTTCCTAATGAAGACGACTCGAAAGATCCTGACCCGATAGAGTTTCTTTTCCATTTCCTTCGATAGACACAAAATACAATAATGCGAACGTAAGGCTAATTAAAAATAACCTAAGCTCTGCGCCACGACCATCGATTTAATCACTTCTTTCCATGTACAAATGTATTTAAGCTCTATTTTGTATCACTATATGTTAACATGATGATTGGATTGAATACATATGTAATTTGGTAGTATTCACACGTCGAGCATTGAGCGAGCCGGATTTCCGGACGAAGAAGAGGGTCAACAGGAGGCGAGTGACGAGCTCTTCAGCGGGGGAACAGACCTCATGGACGAGGTACGGCCTGATTCAATTTATTCTCTAGTTTTACTAGAATTAAAAATTAGCATACGTTTATTTGGCTACTATACGAGCTACTACAATCAGCATAAGGTTTGGGGAAAGTTTCGTGGAAGAAAGTCGCTCTGATTCGAAAAGTTAGTTCTGCAATCAAGAATAACTTTCTCCAATTACGTAAAACTTGCTTCTGGTTGACTCAGGCCAACTTTACTGTTTCACCTAATGACACGATGCATAACCACGTAATCATTCAGCAGAGCGAAAGGAAAGACAATACCAGAAATTATTGTGCGGGGTCAAGGGCAACTTATTCAGGAACGGCTTTATGTAATCTTATTTAGCTATTTACCCTAGTTAAAGAAAATATTTTTCCAACCTCAAATAAATTGTATATTTTTCTATCCTTCCACACAGAATAAAATATTCTGCATTAAACTAATTGATTGGATATTTGTGCAGGTCGTGAGCTCTTCGAGCGTTTACCAGCCTGTTCAAGGCCTAAGTCATGACCACACGGTTTCCTTCATCCCTCTGGACAATTCCAAAAATTCCATTGATCTCCATATTCTTCAAGTTCTTCATCACGGTTCCACTGCACTTCACATTGACTCGGACGGAAGGTAAACTATTATTGAAACTAATACAATTCTTCACAATTAAAAAAATTGGTACAGCTTCCGATTCCCAGCCATCTAAAGCGGACCAAGCGGTCTCAGAATTTTTTGCTATAAAGCAGTTACAAAATAATATATTTCAAAGGTCGGCCTTTGTCTGGGTCAAATTGGAAAGATCCTGTGGCACGATTACTTGGAGTAAGCCAGTCTGGAGCTCACTCCGTTTCTCACACACTCAGCCGGACTTTTTGCTGAGCGTGGACCCTGAACTGATTCCAGTACTTCCTGGCTTGGTAATCAAGTATGGGAGCGGGTACGGGAGCGGTGGTGTAGGAACTGGTTCTAGTGGACCTGCGGGTTTCGGAGGAACGCCGGATGTGGCGGGTATTGGTATTGAGGAAGGTTACATTGATCTCAACGGTGTGAAGGAAGTGGAGAGCGGAAGTCGAGAGGTGGACATCTCAGCTGCCATGAAACGGTAAGTATGGCCGCGGTCTTTACTGACGCACTTCAGAGAGCGGACAATTAAATAGGTTAATATTAAACCTTCTAACGAATAAAGAAATTGGCTAACGGTTGACCTGGCGAATATGAAGCAGACTTTGGCAAACCGAAATATCAATTGGCTTGCACACCTATAGTATCATTCTTGTCCACAGCAAAATTATTACCTGTGTTTTAATTTTGTAAGTTGAATGTTCCAGGTTCAAGTTGAGCTGACTCTATTTGAAATTGAAATTAAAATTCCAAGCCATTTATATTTCTTTCGGCCAACTTATTTATTCGTTAGCCAATTTCTTTATTCGTTAGCCGATTCCTTTAATCGTAAGCCAGTCTACTTTTCCGTTAGCCAAAGTCAGCTTTTTCTTCGCGAATGCTACCTAATCGTCAGCCGCAATAAATTGAAACCCAATTAAATTAGCCCTCTGTATGTTTACTGTAGTTAATTCTGGTGATTCAAACGCAAGAAAACTGTGATTTTTTCAGTTTTAGTGTATTTAATGAATAAATTATTGGCAAAATGCGAAAGTATGCCTCAAATTGAAAGCTGCTATTTTTTGCGGTGAGAGAAGTAATTTCGTAGGCATTTATGAATGTGAGCATAGTCAAATCTTGTAAAAAGGGTTGGAAAGCCTGTTACAGTTTCTGTGGCTCGTAGAGATTTCAATTAGGACTAAGTTCATGTCTGTTTGCCATACGATAAAGCGGAATTTGACGAAGCCTAAAATATGTTCATGAAGATGTTTGTGGATTCATTGGACTGGGAGTGATTATTCAGTGACTGAGGCAGAAGTTGGGCTCCTTTTCTCCATGAAGAAAGTGGAAAGGGCTCAGGACTCATGTTGACTTTGATCTTCATTCTTGGATTTCTAGATACGGAATTGAATCTTGGTCCACGGCCGAAACCTGTGTTTCCTTAGTCTACGGAGTGGTTCTCAGTGATAATCGGAGCACGGTGTTTGTCTTTCCTCCACGTCTTGCCGCAACTTGGTTATCGGGTGAGTGACTCTCGTCTTCAGATTTCTTAAGCTCTGCAGATAAGCAGCCGCCTCCAGTGCCTCTATGTTCCAATTTAGGAAAGATTTTAATAACTAACCCTTACTTTCACCTGACTTTCTCCTGAGGATTTTGGAATTCCGTACTCATCCGACTCCAGGGATATATAATCTTATGGTTTACTGTATCAGGGGTATAAACCCATTAAGATTAACCGATGGAAATATTAAAATCAAGCATTTAAAATCGTAAATAAAAATAGGCGAATCAAAGCAGCAAATTAATCGGTTTTAAACTCGTATACAATCGAATTCTTCAAAAAATACAATGTTAACTCTGAAGCATACAGTTTTTGGGAAAAAAACATGAATTGCAAGATAATTTGTGATTTATCGCTAGTCAAAGTCAAGCATATTCGCATCCTGATTTCAATTTAACAATGGTTCCCTAATAAAGCCGCTATAGCTGTCTTTCCCCTGGTTTACATTACAATAGAAGCTTTATTACGCAAAACATTAGATTTTTTCGTCAGAAAATAAAGGACAGCTAATTATTTCCGCTTACTAAGACTCGTATCCGGTGATCTCAACCTGGCTCTGCCTGATGCTAATTCCCGACGTCTATGCCTGACGCGCGACAATTGGCGCATGCCGCATTTTGTAGAAAAAACTTCCATATTGGGCGGGCGCACGTCATTCGGCGCACGCAATGTTGCCAGATGTTTGCCAAGGAAATTAAGAATGTTGAAAATTGAGCTGTTTGCTGTTTCTGTTTCATTTGTTAC
>JAQFYU010000185.1:0-29649 GCA_034694905.1 Ceratophysella granulata | reverse complement strand
GCGTTGTTGTGTATTATGAAGGGAAAGAAATAAGAGAAAAAAATATGGTCATTAATAAAGTGCGAGTGTCACTGTGGATAATACTCTCCTTTCATACTCAACTCGTAATTACACTCGAGAACAGCATTTGTCATCCAGCCCTTTTTCCGCTCGTCGTATACAAAATGATGCGAAGTTTTTGGGAATGATAATAATAATATTACTATTAGGCTCATGAGTCAGGCGAGGTCTTTTGAGCCACATACATGTAGACAGGCTCGTATATTCTGTTCTGAAGCAAAAAGCAAGGGTTTTTGGACTTGTCAAGAGAAAAACCCCAACTCATGTCATTGAATTCCATTCCATCATTCGGTAAGGTCAATTACAACACAAGAGCCGAGCATGGAACACTTGAAGAATCCCTTATAATTGTTTCGAGTTGAGAGGGTTTAATAATATCAATGTAATTAAAGTTCCTTCTACACATGTAACAATTTGTACACTCAGTGTCTCCATTCAGGCTCAAATAGGGACAAACAACAGGCCTGAGTTTATTGTAGGACTTCCATGTTACGGTCATGATGAACAATCTTTGGGTGCAATTCTTGTATTTTGATAAAGTTTCATAAGTGAAAAATTTTAGATTTTAGAGCTTAACGATTCACACCGGCCTGGTTCGAATATACAAACTGCATGTTTTTGCATATTTAAATGAGTTATTGTATATTTACATATTTTGATGTTTTTGGCGCATATTTTGGAGTTTCTATCACACTTTCACTGCATATTTTGACGCTGTGTTTGAGGGAATATTTTTATTGCATTAGTTTTCTTTTCAAAAATATTTGCAGGATTTAGTTCATCGTAGTATCCTATTTTTGAATTTCGAAAATTTTCTTCGATTGCTCATAATTTTCTTTTTTTCCAACATATTTTATTTTGGATTTTTACAATTTGGTTGACTGGAGTACTGATACCCAGCATTCACTTTTTATAATTGCGTAATTTCGCATAAAAACTGATATTTGTTGCATATTTTAGTGCATATAAAGTACTGGAATTTGTAGGAATATTTTTGTGCCTATTTTGACCGTTTTATTGCCTCCGCGACTTTACTCAACAATTTATTGGATCCAATGCAGATTTCAGTGATCCTGAATCTCAACTTCAGTTTATGAATTTTTGGACGAAACTTTAAAATGGGAACATTTCGCCTGTGCCGAGTAGCGCTGATATTTTGAGTTTGGCGCGCACACATGTAACCTACATGTTTAGATATGAATCGAATTAGCTCATATTTGGTGGTCCTGTTCGCCTGAATATTTATCAGCTTTCAAATGAGTCAACCAACACTAAGTTACGACTGTATCCATGCTTCTACTATCTCCATGCTTTATCATGGAACCTCATGGCGCCAAATTCAAAAACCGAAATGGTCCTTTACAGCTAACGATAGTGGCTAGCAAATCTGGCCCTTAATAATATGGGAAACATTGGATTCCGAGGACAGGTGGCGGTAACACGTGGGGAACCTACTCCTCGGTCTGATCATTGATCATGATCACTATGGTTATGCAATTTAATGCAGTAGCTCTTAACCCTTGCCGAGATGAAAGGGAAAAGGGGTGTTTGGGTGTTGGGCAGGAATGAAGAAAGAATCATCCTTCGCATACCTCAAACCCAAACTGCTGGAAAATATTCGTCTCTCGCATAAACGCCATTCCAGAATTGAGGCTGCATTGGACCAGCAGAAACTGCAACATTTTTCACATACTCTCATCTCACCTCCTCGGATGAATCCAGGGAATGCACATTTCCAAGATGAAAAAAAATCTTGGGAAATATGAAATGCAAAAAAAGAAAACTGTCCATATTCTTCGTCTACTCGTATGCGTACAATATATTTCCTGCAACTGTTTGATTTCCTAATTCTCTTACATCTTCTGATTCTCCCCAGAATCCGAGCAATATTAGTTTGTTGTTACATCAATTGGAGAGGGTGGATTCTTTGGTCGTAATCAATCACTGCTCCGAACGTAGACAAATCCTGATTCCCCGTTTATATTTTCCTTGTACGTATCTAATACTCAGGATTGCCTATCAATCCCATGGAACGAAGGGGGGTAAACCGTAGAAAAGAGTGATAAAAATAAATTTGGAAGGAACCCGAGTGTGGTCCAGACTCCAGAGCCTCCCTTTCATCTCCCAAAAAGAAAGAACTTGAACATGATCATTACTCGGATCCTGGTTCATAGGGAAATTCTCATACAATTCATTTAGCACAGCAGCAGCAGTTGGTACTCCAGCAGCCCCACTTCTTCTATCCACCATACCACCATATAAATAATACAAACTGGGCATATGCCATTTTCATATTTCTTATTTGACTCTCGTAAAAGCAAAAAAAAAAAAAAAGGATAAAAAATTAATTTTGGAATGTAAATACAAGCCATGATGGGAAATTACTCAAACATAAAAAGGTTGCGTGTAATTGGAAAAGTGCGAGGATAGATTATATTCTACAGACTTAGCACTAACACTCAAGTTGAGAAGACTAGACTAAAAATATTCGTATTTTAGCTAAATCCAGTTCTTTAGGCCTTATGTATATACAATAATAATCATTTCAAATATCACCGTTCAAAATGCCAGCCCTTCTCGTCAATAATGCCTTTTAGAGCCAAAGAACATACTAGTCCAAACATTGTTGTGACATTGGGTCAAGTTTACAGTCTAGTGATAAACAATCCAAGAATAATAGCGATTGATTGACTTGATTTGGAGAATAGAAACTTATGATAAATAGCTACAATTTCAACTAATTGCTTGTATTCCTATAGAAGAAAATTAATTAGGTAACCACATGGTTATTAAATTACTACAGTAATCCCCATAAATATTAAGTGAGCAATAGGTAGCTGAAATATCAAATTGACTTCATTTTTCAATTGCTTGATACGCAGATTATTAAAATTTTATTGGCAGAATCAACTGCTCAAAAGTGTACACAAATTTGCATAGATTGAAAGCGGGGTGTGTCTGACTTTCAAACACCATAGTAGCTGGTTAGGTTTTAATTAAAATTGACTTGGAATTGATGTTCAATTTTACTGGGCTCAGGCCGATACCGAGGAATCTGAACCTAGGGAATTAAAATCGATAAATGCACATTTAATAGTCAATTGCTACGAAATATTTAAAATCAGCAATTTGTTCTTCAGTTTTGATTGAAGATAGCAAAAAAAAAATTGACCATAGCTTCAACAGATTTTTTTTTATAGAACTGTTTTCTTACATGCTGTTTGCATGGAGTGGCCTCACTACAAAAACATCGTTTTCTTACATGCGTTTTACATGGAGTGGTCCCTCCCTTCTCCGAAATAGGCGCTAATGTTGTGGTTTTAATTAGTTTCTGACGAAAACCACCAGTTTTATGCTGTTAATCTATTTAAATTGTCAAAAAATCATCAAATTAATTTTAATGAATGGGTATTTAAACAGTTTTTTCTGCTTTCGAATTGAGTTTTTTCGGTATCCACCTGAACCCAGACAATTCCGTACCACTGCATACATCTAAAACCCGTACAAGAAGGGTCAGTCAACACTTTACAACCGTACTAATAAGTCTCAGGACGATTTAATTTAAGGAATGCTCAAAGGAGAGAATCATTTGGCGAGGAACACAACTGTTGCACAAGAGTACCAATTAAATTCCCTGCTAGTCAAGTAACTTAGTTCTACTATAGTAACTTGAGAAAAATCAGGCTTTTGGTTTAACATTCCTAGCATAAGTATAATTAATTACGAGTGTAACCGAGCATTGGATACAATTGTTCTAGAATCAGATCCTCAATTTACAATTATAGCGATATTCATTCAGGATTCAAGAATGATGTAAATGCAATAGGATGCGAGTGTGCGTACGTAAAACAAAAATCAAGAAGCACCGTGCACTCAAGACTAATTAGACTCATTATAACTTTGGTGTGCTATGGACTTCGAAAGCCGAAATCGGACAAGACTTACATTCTGAACACAATCATTTTGAGGAAATATTTAGTTACTAATTTTCTTAGGTTTTAGGGAATAGTTTTGAGTTTTTTTCTTTTGTATACTTGAGACCGATTTGTTAACGTTAAGTATTTAGAATCCTTATCG
This sequence comes from Ceratophysella granulata, assembly GCA_034694905.1. Taxonomy (NCBI): domain Eukaryota; kingdom Metazoa; phylum Arthropoda; class Collembola; order Poduromorpha; family Hypogastruridae; genus Ceratophysella; species Ceratophysella granulata. The sequence continues at coordinate 25,512 of JAQFYU010000185.1, read as the reverse complement.
TTTCTCAACATATGATAGAATCTCAACTATTTCTGAGTCCAGTAAAGCCTCTAAGCTATTTCTAAGTACAACAATTCTTTTCATCATACCATTTACCAACAAGAGAGCTGAGCGAGAGCTTTGAGCGCATACATAGAAGAGCATTTCATGTAGAAGAGTACCTACACTACTGTACGTACACAATTTGTAGTCTCTGAAAACAGGTTCGCTTCACAGTAGAAGAAAACGACACACTTCTAAAATCTAGTTCAATGTACAAGGGCTGATTCAAAAGTTTTGAGAATGTTTTAATTACTTTACAGTTATCAAACAAGTGACGGAATTTCAGTTGAATCGTCGCATCTTTTTTATCAAGTTCAATTTCGTCGAATTTATGTCCTTATTAAAATTATCTGCAGATCTTATAGTTAATATTTTCCTATGTTGCCATTTTTACCAGTCAGCAACATTATTTGTCAATTTGGCCAATTTTGCTATCTTACCTCGGCTTTTACTAGAATATTTCAATTATGCCGAAACGCCCACTGGAAAAATTAGATATGAAGCCATCCCTACGCGTCATTAACTCCTAATCCTAACAGAAAATAAAGCGGAAACAAATTCAATAAATTTTTGTGCATATATTTATCGAATTTGAACAAAACTGTTATGCATTAATAATTTCATTAAATAAAAAACTAAGTCTCAGCGTAATTACTTGTCTTGAATAGGTAGGAAATCAAATCCTTCGCAAAACTTTTGAACCGGCCCTCGTACAAACTTGAGTAAATATAACTTTATAGCCTGCTAGTTTACAACACTGGCCCAAAATCGTTTTCTTAAGTCTTACGGAACGATTTAAATATCAAGAGCTGTATTCAGAAGGAAAGTCTACAGCCTAGGAGACTAGTAAGCAACTTCTTCTAATTATTGGTATAATCTTTGGCAATTACATTTTGCAGTTAGCCAATAAATTCCATACATATTTGTAGAAAAAATGGTCATGTTGAGGTCCTTGAACGCAGAGAGCCTACTTAAACTCACTATTGTAAAATAATCTTTAAGGGAATCTAGAAGGAATCTTTCTTTCTTTCGTTCCTACAGTCGTAACTAGGAATTCCTTCTACGGAATCGAAGAGCACCTAAGAATCACACATCAACAAACATGAAACCCTCACCCGTGATGACGTCTGGTCGACTTGATCCAATAATAGTAAACAGTGGAGGAGGAGAGTTGTGAAGAGACTAATTACTTAACAAACAAGACGATTCTACGGAAATGCCCTAGTTCTGCTCCTCATTATTTGGCCAGAGACAAAAGAAAGGAGGCCTAAAAACCCTACTGAATGCCTCAGTCTGAAAGTATTTGGTACGTAATTAAAAAGAGTAGAAAAAAAGGAAGAGTTTGGCATGCCTGAGAGCGTAGTATGAAAGGAGAAAGCGGAAGGAAGAGGACTGATATTTCTCAGAGTCAGAGCTCTTCCTTGGAAACAATAGGAGCTCGACTCAGATGATGATACTGCTTGGATTGGGAGCTGAAAGTGAAGGACTCAGCCCTTGGCAAATTGTAGTCTTTGTGATGAGCTGATGGTTGGACTGAGGACCGGGTCCCTTTTTTCGGTGTAGTCAGGATCGGTTGTGGAATTTCCGTGATGGAATGGGATCGAGCATGTTGTGACGTGTTGCTATTACTACCTGCGGAATTGGAAGCGACGGAGCTGGTGGTGGGATGATGAGCTCTTCTTTTGGCACTGGCCGTGGGTGGGGTGGTGGGAGCGGTGGGATTTGTACTCAATTGATTAGCTGATTTGGATCGGACGTGACCTCTCCAGTCCTTGCTCTGTTGACGATTCGAGAGGGCTAACTGGTAAGCAACTTCGAAAGCTTGGCCCAGCGTCAGAATAGCCTCAGTTGCAATTTCCTACAATTGGGATACAAGGAGTGCGTTAAACTCGTAGCTCAAGAATAACCGCGACCTTTAAAACCGTGATTGAAAAACTACGAGCATTGAAACCCGCGAACTTACAATAAAATACGTGAAATTACAATAGATATTTTTAGACGAAGAAACTAAAATTTAATTTTAATTTACTCAAATTGTTAATTTAGCTAGGAATATGCACCTGGCTGGAATTGCTCAGAATCTAGCAGTTAATGCATTTAGTGTATTAAAATGAGGACGTACGGTACTTTCAATATATATTATATGTGTGCATTTTTTGACCTTTTTGCTTTTCGAGTTATACCGTATAAAATCAAATTCGGCTTTCCAACAAAAAAATAAAAAAAATAAAGTCAACTTTTGTTGCTTAGTGTGTAAAATATGTTGTGCTTTTTGTGTGAATATTTATTTTAGTTTTCGACTAAAAACTCGCGGTTTTTAATGTTTGCTATGTTTAATATTCTACATAGATTATTTATGTTCACTATTTTTAACAGGCTAACTTTTAATGTTCGCTGTTTTTAATATGCTAGATTTTTAATGTTCGCAATTTTAAGATGCTAGATTTTAAAGTTCGCGCTTTCTAATTCACTATTTTTAATTCGCTGCTTTAAATTCGAGAGTTTTCATCTCGGCTTTATTAAGGTATTGGTCTAAAGCGTCGCGGGGTTTGGATGAGGAACCGTTAGACCATCGAATCCGCCTCGCTTTCCACAAGGGAAATACGAAAGAGTTGAGAAACAACAAAAAAAAGGTTGAGAATAATTCCATGCACGAACAGGGAAAAGGCTCTATGATTTCCAACCTCAACTTTTGAGTAATGTACCAAATACGAAATGAGCATACCACGGAGTCGAGGCGGAAGACGTGACAGGAATGACTGGTGGGAGAGGGGTCACCATCCTTCGTCACCAAAGCTAAATGTCTCAAGTCATCAGAGGCTTGACAAGTGCACTGAATGCTCCCCACCTCGTGCTCCCGTACCAAACTCTGGAATTGAGAACAAGGGTCCAGTCAGACTTGAGACTCATGAAAAACCAGAAATCCCCTTCCTTGACAGAGACGAATGAACAGAACCTTTCATCGAGCCCCAGAAATGAGAGAAGATTAACCTTGACTCACCTTCGTTTTAGCATTGTACCAACTCACAACACTGGCGGAAACAATGAGGGTCACGCTCGTGTTGTGAACTGTCGTTCGCCCCTTATCACTCTTCCGGAAGGGAACGGATGCTCCAGCCATTTCTTCTGCTCGGATTTCCGAAATTGCTTTCTGGATAGAGTCCGTCGTTGAAAATTCTTGCACAAAACTTGAACCCACATACTGAAAGTCAAGGCAATCAGGCATTTAGGAGTGGGGTCAGGAACTATTGGATTTCATGTCATCCTAATTAATTGACTCATTTACCGTGGCCCTGTAAGTAACACTCCCGTCAATGAGCGTTTCGGGTGTGTGACGCCAAGCAGTCTTTAAGGCGGAGGAGACTCCAGAGACTAGATCCGTGGGGTCTCGGAGAGGGAGAGGCAATGATCCTTCTGGTTCAGACTCATCAAGTCCGTTCTCAAGTCGGGGTGAAATTGAGGACCGAGGTCGTTTCAAAAGACCGCTTCGGCTGCTCGCCAATAGCAGGCGACGACGATGACCAATTTGCTCAATTTCGAGAACAGTCTTCAGCTCGTCGTTCCAGAGTCGAGTGAGACGCTCAGGGTCAGAGTACAAGTTCTTCTCAAAGTTGACAATGTATCGGTCCAAATGAAGTTCTTCAAGCCATTTTTTGACTGACAAGGGAACTCCGTCTGCTGCGATAGCACGTGGCCATGCAACGTCCAATTTCAGGCTTTCCTCCAGCAAGCTTCTCCGATGTTGAGCATTTAACATTCCAATTTCAAGCAAGGACGATTCATCGACAATTCCTTCGCCCTGGTATTGAAAAAGAGTGTTAACCCTGACACAAGCGTTATAGCAACCAATTTAATGGACATACCAAAAACTCAATGTCATCAAATCCGTTTGAGAGCAGAAGCGACTCGTAGCTGCTCAAATCAAAGATGCTAAGCCACTTTCCCACTGTGCTCATTAACATGGGTGATTTTCTATTTTCTTCTCCATCTGAATCTGTCAGTAATTATAAACTACGATGAAGAAATTGAAAATGCAAACATGAAGCTTGGCATCATGAAATCATTTACCTATTTTGATGCTCAGTGAATTCATGAACGTAGTTATTCCCTCCCAATCCTTGTCCAATTCTGTAGGACTAAGTACAGACATGGAAGTTGACTTCTGTGCACTCTTCCGAGCGGCAGAGTTTTGAGACTTAGACTTGTCATCATCCAAAACATCGTCACAAGAATGACCCTGTCTTTTAATAATCTTAGGTTTGGGTGCAATGACTGGTTTCGGGGCAATTGTGGGCTTTGGTCCTTTTGGTAAGGGTTTTGGCTTATTCGGAACTGGCTCAGGATCTGGATTCCGGTCTCGTGTCTTGAGTCAAACATGAGAATATTATGAATTTCGGAGGTCAGAAAGATACAGGTCAAAGCTCAGTGGAATTAGAACGGAAGACTTCCTCACCTGATTCTTATTCGACCTCAGGTCTGATTCATTTCGAGGCTGAGCTTGAGCGGTTGGGTCAATCAGGTCAGACTCTTTCGCTTCACTCAGTCTTAATCCACTCGGACTCACATTCTGTTCACTTTTGGCATCTCGAAGTTTAATACGAGCCACGGAGACGTAGTTACTACTATTACTCGAGTTCCCGCCACTGTTCCGCGTGTCCTCCGAGTCCAGTAAATGCTGAGACTTGGATTTGTGCTTGAGCTCATCAGTGACGAATCCGTAGAAGAAGGTAATATCACTTTTGGCACAGGGTCCGGTTTTCGTGTTTGGAAGATGATGATGGTCCATGGGGGACAGGTCAATGGAGTCTGTTGACTGACTAGTTTCATAGCAAGTACCCACACTCTTCCGCCAACGCTCAGCATACACGCTCTCGTCCAAAGACTTGTTTCGACCCAGTGTGGGAAATAGGAGTAAGTCACTTGTGTCTGCACTGTAGAAGTCAGGATGAGTGGGTGAGGCGGACAGGTTTCTACGTGGAGGTTTCTTTGGTGGTCCAGTTGTCGACTGGGTGTCAAGCATTAGACGTACTTTGGATTAAATGAGCGCTTTTTTTATGCACAAAATATACAATTGTTAGGACCAAAGCCCGAAATTATGTCCATTCTCTATTGGGCTAAGCGTTTAATGATTTTCTTGTTTTTCTTAATAAGTAAGCTGCATTTATTTTAAAATGCGCGATATAGTACACATGTATATAAGTATAACTTATTTTAGATTAGGTTAGGCCACAATCGAGCTCATTCATAGAGGTCAGACATGTTGATTTGAAATATCGAAGCTAAGCAGTTTTGAAGCATTTTTGTGGCAACCCTGACCTAACCGAACCTTAAAAAGGTCATTGTGTTTTTATGCCCCGTTTGGCTAAGTTTAAAAACATTAAATAAAATTCCAAAGTTTTAACGTCCACGTGTCAATTTCGGGCTCAGATCCAACATATTTATTGAATTTACATTTGAAACATGCAGAAATGCAGAATGTGATTGAGCATGGAGCTAACCTGTTCAAAATCAGGTCCCTTGGGTAAATACACATCCAACGATCGTCGTGTCTTATCTCGAGTGAAATTATTTGACTTGGGTGACTGCCTGGGTGAGTAGGAGTGTCGGACTTTGGCCGACTCGACATCACTGTGTGAATGATTGTCGTATCTAATTGAATGGACAAGTGCTCATTAGTAATTCAATTCGGTCCATGCAAAAGCAGGGAAAGGAGCAGAAGCGGATCTTGGGGTGAGAAGCTTTTTCCTCACTTAATCTTACTGCCAGGAGAACTGAGCACCCCTTGGCATGTGAGAATGAGTAATTTTGGGGAATGGCTTATTGATTCAAAAGACAGGAGCAGGGAGAAAGGCGAAAGCGAAAGTGAAGCATTAAATCAGGAGAGATAAATAGGGCTCAAGTGAAGCATGGAGGAAGTGGTAGTAAAAGGTCAGAACGTACATTTGACTCAGAGGTAATTTCCCGTCTTTGGTGGTTGTAGGAACACTTTCATGAGGTGAGGAGAGCGGGGAGTTCCCTTTGCTGAGCTGGATACTCGTTTTCTTCAGAGCTCCTGCCGAGTCATCATCAATTACAAAAACTTACATGTAACTCATTTCACTCCATTTCACCCAATTTTACCCTCGCTGCTTCTAATTACAACAACAGGGAGTTTTGGAACCCTCCTCGCACAACTTTCACTTCAGAACATCATCGAGTTTCGTCAATTGAGCACCCATACCTTCCCACCAGGGGCTACTGCGAAGAAATTCCAATATCCTACGTTCATGTTTGATGAAATGAATATGAATGGCAAAGGTTATTCTGCATGGTGCAGCAGGTTGTACTGGAATTGTGGATTATGCGGTTATTCTAGCGCTGCTGGGCTATTCTAGTGTAAAACCTGAAATATGCGGAACTTCTTCATACTGCTGAAGTTGAGGTTGAGGCTACAGGGTTGCACTGCCAAATTAATATTATGTAGCCAGGATATATGGCAATTCAAAATATCGAGGGCAGCAGCGTTAAATTAAGCGTTAGGTTGGTTAGGATCGTGGCAAGTTTCCTTAAATATTGATAGCAATACACATCACATCACATTGCTCCACAAATTAGCCCTTCTCGGTTAAAATATTTTCACTGTCATTTCATGGCATGTGACGATTTTGCCAATAATCTGGAATTTGCCTATTCTACCTTAAAAATACAACCTATTTTCTATAAACTCACTCCAGTAGTACAATTTTAATAATTTTAATTGTGACAATATTCGTCTATAGGTAACAAGATCGCAAAATCAAAATAGCTTTAAATAGCTTATCCTTAAAATTAAAAGTCAGTCCCCACTATTAATGATAGGTACAGCCCACCGTGTTCACTATATGCTTCGGCAAAAAATTAAACGCTATTTTAAGCAAAATTCATTTTAATTTTATGCATTTTTGAGCTGCATCAGGAATATTTGAGATTTAGATCAAAAGCATTACATATAGTCAGGCGGTATTTTATTGTAATTAGGCAATTAAACGGTGAATGGATTATATTCGACCCCGAAAAGCATCCTACTTAATTGAATAAAATTTCAAGGTGCTTAATTGATGTAGAATTCGTTCGACGCACGAGAATAAAGTTCTACCCGCCTAAACCGAGCATTCCTACCAACAACTTTTGAGGAGACCCAAATTGGAAGAGTTGCGGAGAAAGTCTAGATTCAGTTCTTACCTCGAACCAGTTCCGCAATTTCTTTGGCCACCGGAGTTTTGAGCCCAACTTCACTGAGACGATCAACAGCAGTTCTTCGTGAGCTGTCAGCCACACAAACATCGATGCCGGCATCGAGCAGAGCTTTCACGACGTCTACCTTTCCACAAAGCGCTGCTTCGTGAAGAGCTGTACCTTGAGTCGTTCGAGTATTAACTTCAAACCCGGCCTTCACCAACAACTCCACAACACTCCTGGTAATTAGTAATTATTACAGAATAGAACATGGCTCCTTGGGCTCTTTCTTCTTTCCTACCCTCACAATAGTCTAGCATCAGGACCAAATCCAAGTAAGTAAATAAGTTGGGAAATTGATGACTTGTAGATGAAAATGAAGGGAACCAAATGAAGTGCCTTTTCAAACGATCTATGCAGCGAGATTTGGAGTGAATATTAGATCTGGAGGGGGACTGAAGGAGCGAGATTAGACTTTCCTGCCAATCTACTCTATGTGCATGTACACACACACATACATACACACACTAGAGACACACTTGAAACCGAAAAGTAAGCAAATTGAGCCCTTTTCCCTTTCTAATAAAATAATATGCAAGCTCACTTCAAAAGCATAAACACGCATAGGAGAGGCGGGTAAGCCCGCACGAGAGTCTTCATCACGAGAAAAGTTAAGTGACGTGACGGACGACAGAAGCTCAACAAACTTCGCATTCTTCCAACCAGGAAAAGTTTACACAGTAAAGTGTATTTGAGAGGATCAAGAGAATCTGCATGTAAACAGTTTCCTTCAGCATATTGCGAGGCACGAGTGTCTAAATACCCAACTACACATCATAAAGGGAATACTAATTACGCCTTTTCCCATATGAGATCTGCGCTTTCTCAATTTTAGATGGCTTGACTTTCACTTCGTTCAGAAGCTGTGTAATCCAAATAGAGCAAATTAGTATACTCGGACCGCGCATGCAGAAAAGTCAAAGTAGCATTTTTAAACGATGGTATGCATGACACACGCCAAACGAATTATGAGTGACATGAAGATGGCCTGAGTTTAAGAACACAGAATTGAAGTTGTCATCTAAAAGCCACCTAAGCTCCTCATTTCCTGATTCTGTTGAACGCATAATTAGTTAGGTAATGGAAAATGGACATGAAGCTTACCTGTGCCCGTTGCGAGAAGCCAAGTGGAGCGGCGTATGCGGGAAAACATGTCTGGAGAGCGTTGGACTAGTGTAGGTGGCCAGGAGCTCAGGATGTGACTTGAGTAATAATTGCACTGTGTCTAATCTGAAATGTCAACGCAAGGGTAGAAACAAAGTTAAACACTCCAACGTCAAACGTCACAATTGAGGAGGAATCCCGCTGTGCGTCCTCAAACCAAAATGGAAAACGAATCTTTTCAAGTGCCAACGCTATTATTACTAAAATATACATTATTTGTAACTAACACATTTTCTATCACGAGCCCAAATCTTCGGACAGAAAAACTCAAATAAGTTGGGAACAAAATACCAATTGACTCGTCATCTAATCAGTTTCAACAACAGTTTGAAGACCCAAGTTGACGACACATACCTCCCATATTGTGCAGCAAGGTCCAGTGAGGTTTCATGTCTCGAGTTGGTTATGACAGGGTTCGCACCATGTTCCAAAAGCAGTTTGACAACTCCAACATGACCAAACTGAGCAGCCATATGTAAGGATGTCTCCAAGGATTGATTCTACAAAACAAGGAAGGAAGTATAACATTTTTTGAAGACACGGAGTTCAGTTCGTCATTCATGTCATTCCTATTATATGGAACAACTTGTTCTCCCTTGACGGATCCATACCACCATCCAAGTGACAATGACAGTGACAATGATGCCGGTTCATCGACGGGAAAGTCTAATCATATTAGTCCATCCTGGATGAAATTACGGCCATAACCCATAACTCTCCCTCGCTCATCACTCCAGACAAGAAGGCCAAAATTAGAGAGTCATTGCAGCATGGGATGATACGCTAACACAATCATGTATCCGAATATTAATCCATTACGAGCATCATATCCTCCTCTCGGATTATTCTAGCCTGCCCAAGACGACAGCGATGGTAATCCAGTTAGTCAACTACACGCTGCAGTTTCCATAATCGAATTACATTGCTACATGCCAAAATATGAGCAAATAAATTGGCTCATCGGATCCATGTTGAAAGCCAGACATTTAACTTAATTGATTTCTCTCGTACAAATTGTGTAATACAGTATTTACCAACAGACTAACAGATTCTAATAAATATAATGAGAAGAGCTATAAATTGAATGATGGAGCAACAAGGCGAGGAGGGTGGACTCTCGGTTTGTTTGGTCTAGTACCCTTTGGTCTTTTGCACAATAGAATAGGGAGGCACTACTCGTCGGTCGGGTCAGACTACCGAAACCCGTCAAAAGTTACCAACGTTATGACAGCTCAGGCTTAATCACTTTCGACCTACCGAAGCCAAGCCAAATCCCTAGAACAAACATGCATCAACAACTCACGCAAGCCACGGGAAACGTAAACGAAAGGATTTTATCGCAAGGTTTTGTTTTTGCTTGATTTAGCTGCATACAGATCTTTATATCGCATCATACCGTCAATATGTCACAGCAATTTCAACTTTGAAAGTGTGAAATTAGATATGAAAACATTTCCTTGTTCCACCACTCATGATAAGTACATACATTTCTAAAACTGCATTTATACGGGAATTATTTCAAAATATACTTACTTAGTTACTTACTCCAAAAATTGCGGTATTACAGGAACCGCAACTTGAAAATCGCAAATCGCAATACCACAGAAACCGAAAAATCCGCATCACGCGCATCATAGAAACTGCCAATGGAAAACTATAACAACCACAAGCTTAGGCTGCCGCTAGTATATGTTGCGTAGTTAATTCTAGGTTTCATAGGTAATAAATCCAAAAAAAAACTCCACCAAATATTAAGCTAAGAGTCTTTGCATGCATTTATTTATGAATAGGTTAAGCCAGTGTATGTACGTCAGTAGTTCTGAGGAGCAAGTTAGCTACTTACTACTTTTAGTAGAACCCTCGGCTGCTGAGGCCACCATTGGGCCCATTGCAGAGAGCCAGAACGTTAGGCTAACACGACCATATTTAAAGAAAAAATGACACATTTCAAGAAAACCCAGTAATTTTAGTTTTTCATTAAAAATTAAGGGTATATTCACAATTCCCAATCCATATTGAATGGACTACTCTATTCTGTAGAATAATGATTATTCCAAGAAATCAGTGATCTCGAAGATAATTCGACTCAACACCACATCATCCCCGTGGCTTCATTATTTGTAATTTGTAGCTACGCAGTTCTAAAAATCTAGTCATTATTCCAAGATTAGAAATGAAAAGGGTTTTGAGAGGAATATTGATGGCTGAGTCTTAACCACGTGGGGAAACCATATAAACCGTCTCCAAATCCGACGGAACAATAGATTCTTCTCCGGAATCGGAGGAATGGTGAAGTGTGAGAGTAAACTCATACGGCCCAACACTCCAACGTTAGGTGATTTTTATATTCCTCCACAAAAGGATGATAATCTGGCACTCAACTCAGCTTCACTCCTTCTGCTACACCAACTACGAAAGATACAGACGTAGAATGAAACGGTGGTGGAAGCTGGGAGCCATGCTAGGCTATGTGCTTCTGCTCCATTCAAGCTATCGCCAAAAGGAAAGAAGAAAAATAAAACTTTTCCGCTCGGCTAGGAACCAAACTTTATTTTGGATAACAAAAGGAAGAGAGAAGATTTATATAGTTGAAGACAGCTAAGTCCTCTCCATCACTCAACCAATGGGATTATTAGGGTTTCCTTCTTCTATTATTACTAAAGCCTGGGTGAGAAAAATACTTGATGTCAAATAAAACAGGAGCTCGACGTACTTTCTTCAAACAACTTTCACTCCCTCATCAACTTCCCTCTTCCCTCGATCCTCCAGATCGGAAATCATCCCAATGGAAATGTCATTATTAGCCAACAAACTTTATTAAGAAGGGGAAAATTCCTTTACTCCAAGAAAATTCAGAAGTGAAGATGGTGATAGAATCCAAATGAAGCTGAATGAATGAAGCTGGTATGGAGTTTTCATCCTTTTTCTACATCATGATCATGGATTCGAGTTTACTCTTTACTTTCTAGAAGGTTTACAGAAATTCATAAATAACTCGTTCCATTCCATCACCAATCACCACCCACTACACTAAATGAAGCATCATCAATTCTTGGAGCTCTATCTCGAAAAACAAATCATGGTGTATGGGCGTTTACTGATGTTTCTGATTTTTTTTTTTTTATAAAAAAAACATGCGTATTTTAGATTTATAGTTTTTGTTTTGATTTTATTGTTTGTTTTAAAAAACTAAAAACATCGTGATTTTTTGGGTGTAATTTTTTAGACCATAATCAGTCTATCCTGAGTGAAACCCAGAAAAGCATAAAATTTCCGTTTTTAAAAATTTAAATCAATGTTTCTTTTATTTTTTAGCCTTCTGAATGCGAATTTCGAAGTAGTGAGGCCCCTAAATGCAAATCTGATGTAATAAAATTGAAAATAAAGTCATTTGTTGTTTTATGGAAACAATGCTTACGATATTTATAAAAATTTCATGCAATCGTAGATGCGGTACGATGATATACCTGAAATTTTGGATGTTCTTTGACTACATAGATATATAAGCATAAATATCCCCGTATATTTATGCAGTGGGAGAGATTGCATGTTCTGTGTGGCCTGATGCAGTAAATATCCCCGTATATTTATGCAGTGGGAGAGATTGCATGTTCTGTGTGGCCTGATGCAGTATGCTATGGCTCATGGCTCATGGCTTCACGCTTCACTGTAAGTATATGTAATCAGTAATATTGGTTATCTTGCCATTATGATCATGGTCAAAAATTCCAGACAAAGGATGATGGGTATGGAAAGCATTGGTAATCAATTTGGTTTGAATAGGTACAGTTTGCTTAGTTCTCGGTGCCCGTAGTTGCCAGGAGAGAGAGACAGGACACAAACGATTCGAATATGATGCTAGATAGCGAATCTTACTAAGTATTGGTAAACTAGAGCAGGACAGGGACAGGAGGTAGCACATATGGGAAGACTCCTGTTGCGAGAGCTCCTAGAAATGCTTGTTGAGGCATAGAAAACAATAAGTCGGGGAAAATATGAGCTCCCGTGGATTCACTTCCATCAATCCAGGATATAATTGGCAATCACTGCCACTACAGATGCGCCAATTACTCCAGTTCACATCTGAGTGGTCACCTACAATAAATGATAAAGGAGATCCGAGGTAGCTGAGGCAGGATTTATAACAAGCCCGGTTCTCATATTAAAGTTCTGCATCCTTCAATGGATCAGGTCACAATAGAGAATGGAATGCCAATCCTGCAGAGCTTGATATCGAAAAGGAGACCTTCCTCAAAAAATATCTCTTCTTGTCCTCTCGCTCTCGCTTCGTGAAATACGGTTACGTGTGAGTGAAGCAGTGTACCCAAAGACATAACCTGTCCAATGCTGTCTGTCGTCGTGACACAGAAAAAAAGAAGACCGAGAGAACCATGTACCTGCTCATCATCTTTCCCCTTCGTCTTTGTCACTCACGTACATTTCCCTTCTTCATTGTCACGCCAGAAGAAGACTGAGTTCGGTGAAGCACATTTAATCAAGTTCGACTCCAGAACTGAAACTGAAGCGGTGAACGTCAGAGAACAGGCTCTAATCTCCTTCATTATTTCTACAACTCTCAGTTCTTCTATTCCAAGCTAAGCTATGATATCTGATATGATAGAACCTACTTAGGAACCACCAATAATCTAAGCTAAGCTCAAACAAACTGCATTTTACAAGTCAACGGTTATTTTACACCTATTCATTCCTCCACTTGGTTCTTTGCTTTTTATTTCAATTTCACCATATTATGTACGAAACGAATTTGCCATTGGTCGAAAATCAAAATTGCATTTAAAGGCATTGAGCTAATTCAACGGGATCTTGCATATTTCAAGACAACAGTATTGCGACGGTTTCGTGCAAACAATTTTTGATAAGCTGTGAACTGCAAGGCAAGGGTTCTCACATAGTACCGTATTTAGTTGCTTTTCAGAAATTGCCTATCAAGGTTTCTACGGCAGACAAGATCACGTGGTTTGATGAGTGATCTTCCGCAGACGAAAGTGACTAATTTTTGAGTGCCTGATTTGATTTTACAGTTTTAATTTTCGCAGAGAAGGTCAACGGTGAATATCAACCAACAGAATATGCCTACAGAATTTGAATTCCAATAAGTCAGTTGAGTTCAGTATTTAAATTCAATGAGCCTCGTTTGTTTTCTCATATTCTGACATTCGTAAGTCAAGCGGATATACTGCATTGCAGTGAGTACTCTGTAAAGTAGGCAATATAAGCACTTAATACAGATGTTGCAAAAAAGATAAAAGTTACCAGTTGGTTTAGTTTCAGGAAGAGATTGAAACTTAGCCTAATTTGCATCCACTTTCCACTTCACAATACTCATCGTCTGTCATCTGCTATAAATTAAGTATATTGTGTGTAGTATGAATGGTAATATAAATGTACTTACCATGAGATTGACATTGGGATCAGACTGCCCATGTGTTAAGAGCAGCCGAACAATATCTTCATTTCCACTCCATGCTGCCAAATGTAGCGGTGAGGACCCTTGAAGGTCAACAATGTTGGTTGATGCTCCATGACTCAACAATAGCTCCACAATTTCCCTACATCATCGTTACACAATAAGAGGAAAGTCAGAATCAGTCAGATGCAGATACTCCGCACACGCACAAGCACACCCAGTCGTTGTTGGGACATTGAAACGGAATCCCACAAATAATATCATATTATCCTCATTTCCGCTCCAATGAGCATAATTTATCCTCAAAAGAAATACGCCTGCCAATTCACATGCACGATATTAGCATCAGTTCAGATCAGGCAACGGGCCAATAGCAAATATGTCATTTGCACAAATAGCTATTTGTTGAATATTGGGTAAGCACAGCGTTCGTTCAAATGACCTTTTACAAGCTAATTTAAATGAATTGTAATTTCGAATCGGATATATCCAATTATTTTATACAAAGCCCTACATCCCATTTGTAGATTTCAGTCAAACTCAATACAATGCAGGGTGTGTGGGTCAGCCACTAAAAGCGTGAAATTGAATGTATTGTAGAACGTGCTCTCCTGCTATCTTTATGCCGATGCCGGGTATCACTACTTAATTGCCATAGGTTGAAAATAAAGGACTTTGGGCATGTAGTTACCTATGTCTATTAACAGCTGCATGATGAAGTGCTGAAAATCCACTTGTGTCTTGAGCATTCGCACCGGGACCTCTCCGCAAGCTGGAACAAACAAAAATGTTTAAGCGTTTGTTAAAATATGTACTAAGCAACCGGAGCTTCAAGGCAATGCAATTATGGTCACGATCACGATTAACCTGTAATACTTTATTTACTGTGAGAGTTTGATGAGCTTCATTAAATTATGAATCTTTGCTACGTTTTAATTATTGGTGACCTACCTCCTACTCAAGTCACTGATCAAGCCCGAATGTATATTTAGTATTCGAGTAACAACATTAGTATGTACAACATTAGTAGCAGTGGATTAGTCAATCAATGTATTCATCTGCTTCTGATTAACAAGTGTTTGGGTTTCACGTTTAACATTCACTTCATTCATAATTTATGCCTCAATTTCAAGATGATGTAACTAAGATGATGTAGCTTGAAAATACCTGCCTGAATCCATTGTGAGTCCTGGGCTTCATTTCGTGTCAATTGGATTGGACTCTAATGAGCACAAAGAGTGACTAAATCTTATTCTTATTTTATTATCCAACATTCGAACAAAACTTGTATGACAATTTGCGACAAACAGTGCAATTAACGCCCCAAAGACAAGGGTGTTTCGAGCCAGCGCATCGCGTAGGTGCGCGCATGGTTTTTTCTGCTGCATATAAAAACTATTCTGTTGAATTTTTTATTTATTGTAAAGTTGTCGTGGGTGCAAGAGTAACTATTTATCGCAAAATTTTTAAGAACATATTTGACCCCCTTCTTGATCTATAATTGCTCGGTGTGGTCTACGTTGTTGCATTGATATTGATGGTGTGGTGAAACACTCTCTGAATACACGGCTATTTGTGTACCTACGTGTTACGTGTCTGCATTGGGTATGTTCGTGGGTCACAAGCCACTAGGATTAACTCATCGGTCAATACTTAAGCTATGTGTCGTACGTATGTCGCATTTACGCCATTTAACCCTACTCATTTGCCAGACCGCCATTTTGATATTAGTACCAACACCAACAACCAGAACCAAAGTCAAAATATATTGATTCGTTGGTTGGTAGGAACTAGGAAAGCTAGGAATTTAGTATTTAAGTAAAGAAAATTAAGAATAATATTTGATTTGGCAACACATTTGATAATGAAAAAGAGCTGATTCGACAGGGTAATTAAATTACGCGTTGCACTGTCTTATGATTTCATAAGATGTAGGGGCTTCCCAACACCTTTATTTCAGTAAGTTTGTTAGTAAAGTATTTCAAGTACAAATATATGCTTGAATGCAAAATATTGCAAGCTATGCAAACTATTTCGATGTTCGATGGCTCTCAAAACAGCATGTCTTATATGCCACAAGGAACAAAATCTATCGGGTATCTGACGACGACAGCCAACATCATTCAACCTTAATTTCAAATTTCAAGTTCTTGCGTTGCGTGAACAGCTTTTTATTTAGAATAGTGGCCTCTAAATTAGGAGTTTTGCGCTTAACCGTTACACGCAGAACACAAATACAAATATTGAAGGCCAAAGGACAAAGGACAAAAGGAAGCTGGGCATCTACCTGTCATATGTCACATTAATTTGTAATTCGTTCAAAATTTGACATTGTTCATTGTTCGTTGTACATAACCGGCCTACATATCCTACATCCTACTGTTGATGAAGTCATGCCATAAGATTGATATAATTGATAGTGAGGTCAATGCTTACCTTGCCAGAGGTCCACTTCGTTTGGCCCGCTGCGTGAGTATTTTGTCCACGATCTGAATGTCTCCATTTCGGGCCGCTTCAATGAGCTCCTGTTCTTTTCCCATGGACAGACTGGGCCACTTAATTTACGCACTTCACAATTACCCGCACATTCCCCAACTCGGAGCTTAGTGCTTACTGATGTTCACAGAAGCTACAGGACCACTGACCTGCAATAGCGTAACTACAGGTGAGCATAGTTTAATTAATTAAATCTAGTATTCTACTCAAATTTGTGTAATGTTGAATGTATGACAAGAATCGATCCACACCCAGACACTTCCCATGTACAAAAAACTCGTCAAATCTCTCTCTGCACATGCACTTTCACTCTCCCCAAATCACGCGCCATTCCACGGCCCAGTGTCTTACACACCTCGGATCCACCACAGTCTGGTTTCCACACGCCACTTCTTCGTGCGTGGGCTGTGTGGACGGGAAGTGGGAAGTGTGTTCTGTTGTTATTGTAACGCAGGATACACGGATAGTGCACATTCAGTGAGTTGAGGCCAAAGCAAAAGTTCCACTTTCTCCTGTTTTATGTTGTTCTCGTCAGTTCAATATTTGACGAGCAAAAGACGCCATATGTGGTCCCCAACCATCATGGCCCAACTTAGGCAGCAGTTATGTGTTATGTGTAATTCGTCCTGAAACCTTCCCCTTGCTCCTCGGCATACATAATAGACTACTGCAGAACTGAGCATAACATCAACATTATACCAGCCGGAAGGGCTCGTCTCTTCATTTCTTCCCTTTCGTACGAACATTTTACACTATGTATATATACTTCAAGTGTTCCGTCTGATAGTGTGTTTGTCCAAATGTTTATGGAAAAAGAGCTTTGTATTTGGCATAATAGCATTTGTTTTCCATATGTAATGGTAGATGCTATAACTAGAATTTGATAGACAGGACGCCATTTCGGCATGAATTTATTCAAATTCTGCGCAAGAACAAATTTTTCTCGATTTTAGGCTTCCTGAATGAATCAAGATAGAGAGGTTCAAAATATTGGCCCGAACTTTCCATTAATTTAGTATCTACTTACTTATGGTTTATATTTTTATGTAGATTTAACTCATAAAAGTTTTGTTTTGCATGCAGGTCGACGCACAAGCTAGAGATCAACTTCTGCGTTTCTCTGCATATAAAATTATTTAGCTATATAGATTATGAATATATCAATGACTATTTTCTATGTTTTCATGATTAAATCTTGGTTCGTATCTTTCTAAAATCAACTTTCAATAATGCTGGTAGATTTAGTTTAAATGTTTTCCAAGATGTAACTGTTGTGTATTGTGTTTCCAATATATCTACCAAAGAAGTTCAATATCAAAATAATTCAAATGATATGAGCTGATTCTACATAAATTACACTACCTTACACTATGCATATTTGTGGTTATGTGGTGGTACGCAAATACGTGGAATAATGATGACACTAATACTCAAGTCCGTTTAAAACGGACGGGGCAACTGCTGGGATATTCTTGGAACTATCTATGTACTGTCAGCTCAGCTGATCGCGGGTGCAGGGAATCTTGTACTAACTTGAATGGTTTGTATTTTGTATTGTAATGTAAACAGTAACCTGGACGTACAATGTTATGTAACATATTCTGTAAACACAAAGTTTTGTGGTTTGTAGTTAGTTGATAGTTGATAGTGAAATGACTTGTGACTTGCATCACATGTGACATGTGACGTGTGATTTCGGACGTGTGTCATTTGTTTTGTGTGACTTGTGATTGTGTGATCTTGGTTCCTTTTGTCCCTTCATTTCCTTCTTCCTTATTTATTACGTTGTTTGAATTTGAAGTCTCTGAGTCTGACTGAATGTTCGGTGGTACCAATTTGACTAATTTGACCTAATCGATCTGAATTCAACTAACAGGTAACCGGTTGTGTTCAATCATCAGTGATTGCAGATTGGAATCATCTTTGTGCTTTCAAAGTTTACACAATCAACAATAACATCAGCATCGTTCATCTCTTACTTCTCATCACAAAATCAGGAACGAAGATCAAGATCACAAAGGTCAACTAACAGACTGCGTGCAAAAATCAAGTGTTGTTCTTCTTTCTTGACGATTAGTCATCAATCAGCAATGGTTAGTCAACAGCGCGCTTGAAATAGACATGGGACGGCCAGTTTCTAGCTAAGGATCCATGATTTACTACACTTGTACTTCATCACCATTTGCTTTTTGATCGGATCACCATGACATATGCCGTTTTGCATCGTGTTCGTGGACTACCTCGAGTCTCAAGGAAGGTCTAACTATCACAAATGATGAATGGTGTGTGATCTGATCTATGAATGACCTTCTGGATTCTCGACGCTTGCTTTGTATTTTGTATTTTGTATTTGCTCGAGTGTTAATGTCAAGGATCGCCTTTCACTTCTATGTTCTAGTTCTTCTACTGTCGTTGCATACTGGTACATCGTTGTTGAACCTTTGACCTTCGATTTGCTAAAATGTTTAGCCTCAAACCAAGAAGTATAAGTCTGCAACTTATCATCAGCTCCGTGGTGGTACTGTCTCTGAGTATATTTCCCGGGTTTCTCAACTCTCAAGGAGGAGGAGGTGGAGGTAAGAAGAACACGTGTCCGGTTAATTGACCGATTGCCATTGACTGACCGGTTTCTTGACCGATTTTTCTAGCCCGATTTCTAATTGCCCGATCTTAGCAGACCGACCGACGTCATAATTGACCGATTCTTTAAAAAGTTTGAAACGAAGATCAAGAAGCGTGAATGTTTTTGATTTTGAGCCACACTTTATTTAGATTCGATTGAATTAGGCATTTAAGAACTGGGAAAGTAATGTTGATTAACTTAATTTTAATTTCCTAAGTGTTTTCTTGATTAAATTTGTGCAAACATTTAGAGACGGAATGCAAGTAATCGAAGTGGTCAAGTGACGTGGTGTTGTACGAGTCAACAATATTGCAAAGTTGAATATTCAGGAGTATAACTTCTTCTTCTTTGCCGTTCTCAAACCCGCCTGAAAGTTGCCACATTGTATTTCGCAATGGTTCTGTTCACTACGGAGCATTTCTAGGCACTTCCACATGCTCGGATGAGAGGCGCATAGGAAGTTATTCATAAATACGGAAGTGCCACCCTTCAAGCGCGTTGGTAGTCCGCGGAACTCCGTCCTTGAAACGATTGAAAGATATTCCGAAAGCTACGTTTGGCTTTTTTCTTATTTCTTATCCTCAATCGGTCAAACATCCAGTCGGTCAATGACCATGATCGGTGATTTAGAAATCGGGCTAGAAAAATCGGTCAAGAAACCGGTCGGTCAATTAACAGTAGACCGAAGAACATCATAAAAATAGCTCATAGTTGAGCAATAAACACAATGCAATACATTTCGATTTCGTTCAAGTCGGAGAGCGTAAATGTAAATGTAGTAAATAATTAGAATACATGAGGCATCGTGTATATTGACCGCACAAAAGTACTTCAACCATGAAACCTGACCGTTAAGTTGTATCCTAAATCGTAAATCTGCTGGCTTCGGATCGCATACTTCTCAAATTCGATCCGATCCAATCCGAAAGGTGGGATGAATATTTATTGCCAATATAATCAGATCTAACTGAAAGGCATAAATTCATTCGGTCCGATATCCGATCCTATCCGAACGAAAACATACAACTCGAAGTATTGGATGGAGCAATTACTATAAACGGTTGAGAATTTCGGATCGGATTTGGAAAGCAATCCGATCCGATCGTATGGTTTGCCTAATCCATCCCATCCGATCCGAAAGTTTGGATGGACAATTATTGCCAATCCAATCCGATCTGAAAGATAGCATACAACTTTCAATCCGATTCGATCCTAAATCCGATCCGACGGATCATTCGAAAATCCGAAGCCAGTCTTGATCGTAAATAACTTAAGTATTTATTCTTCATCTTCACAAATACATAGAGCATTTCATATACAATAATACCTAAAACAACATAGTTAAACCAAAAAACCTTCTCGTCCGAATACCTTTATTTTGAAATATATACATATGACATACATCATTACAACAATTTTTCACTAACAATAAATTAGTCAGTTATGATCTACAATACAAACACTGTTTATAATTCGTGGAGTTACTCACTCTATTTAATTTTAAAAAATAAACATACATTTTCTGCATCATTGAACACACACTTTCAAATTAACCTATTTATTTCTGAGGGATTACATAATAGTCCATACCTATTTTCTAAGTCAAATAGTCCAGTCCGATCATGATTGGCAGCCCAGTATTACATGCGGTCACCTGAGTTGAAGAGTGCAATTAATATATTAAACAGAAATGTACGAATACGTATAACCATTATTGTTGAAATATGAAAACAGTTTGCGGTAGCGATTTAGCGTGAGATCCGGCCGGATCGCACACTAAACCAAAGTTTTTTTTGTGGATCGCACACTAAACTGTCTTTTATCTTCTGCTTTTTCTTTAAATTGTTAAGTATGGGACTTATGCTAATGGGACCTAAGTAACCACATGAAGTAGATATAGTAATGAGTCGAACATATCGGATCGGATAGCATAATTTTCTACCTGATTTATACACAGCGATGAGATAGCGGAAGATAAATCATGTAGAAAAGTATACTATCTGATCCGATATGTTCGAATTATTAATATTTCTGCTTCATGTGGCTACTTAGTTCCATCTGCAAGTCCCATACTTAACAATTTATAGAAAAAGAAGATGATAGAAAGACAGTTTAGTGTGCGATCCGACCGGATCGCACGCTAAATCGCTACCCAGTTTGCTTACAAAATGTTTTCGAAATTACAGATGTACTTACCGTAATCTAATCTATAGTCTATGTATCATATTGTTGAAGAAATGAATCAACAATGGAGAAATTCAGATACGGTATTTTGTGTGAACATGACTTAATATAATAATCTAATTTCGGTGTGGACAAGGTCAATGTATTTTTGTTTTCTCTTTCAGAATTACGTGCACCATCCGCTGCTGTCATCTTAAACCCCTCCAATCCCTTCCAAGAAGTACAAATTAATTCCAGCGAAATAATTACAATAACATTGACCGATTTGACACCCGACATTGCATTCGGTGTCATTCAAGTCAATTCATTTTTGCAAAATGTAACGATTTCGTATAATCCCACCCTATCCCGAGGATACTTCACAACAGGAGTTAGCACTGGCTTGGTGATATTCAATAACGGCATTTCTTCTGCTTCCGTCTATCTTTCCAATCCCAATGCGAATCCGGCTCAAGTTCTTCTTGGATGGCATGTGTATGATAGTAATGGTAAGTACAGTGTATTTGTATTTAACCCCAGTTCAAATTAGTTTCCAAAGTAGTGCTTAAAATTTTAGCATGTGTCTGTTGACACAGAGATAAGAAATAGCGTTCCTGTTCGACATATCCACTTTGTTATGTAAGTGGAAGTAAAAGTAAATCCATGGAAGGGATGATAGCTTAGGGTGAACCTAAAACCTAAGCCATTTTCTCATGATGATACATTTAGATACGTACATAAGGTTCTCCGGGTTGAACACATTTCGGTATTGTTCTTATCTCAGCTCCCATTCCTGGAGGATGCAATTTGGAAGAATCAATACAAACAGCTCCGTTTCTCCCGACTCGGTTCACCAAGTCCCTGCTCTACGTGGTGTATCCCTTGGGGTCATGGCCCTTGAACGTACGTCCGGCGACATGTGATCGGTACCCGCTGGAGTACGACATATACCAGTACTACTTACCTGAGAGGGATGTTTCAGCCCAGACGCTCTTCGCCAGTCTCCGTCTCATGAGTGATGTCAACTCGATCCAGGCTAATGGTCGGCAGGTTTGACAGAATTATAAGCACTTTGTCTCCCGTACTTGGCTCGGATAATGGGCTGGGTAGTCAAGCACGCAGGCAGAGACAATAACTAGGCTTTCATGCTCTGTAATGCCTTCATGTTTTCTCGCACTCATTTACCTCCTGCCCAGCCCTATTCTCGTCCCACCTACGAGAAAGCCCGTCACTCTGATTCCCAAGTATGAACCTAATTTCTTGACCACTGAGCACATCATTCCACTAACTACCTTGTTATTGTCTCCACTGAACCAGGACAATACAGAGTCCTTTCTCTTTCTCACATGTCAGAGAGTGTGACCGACCATACGGTCAAACTCAGCTCCTTCCTAGCTGTGTCTGACACTTGTCATTCCTCTACCCTCCAGGTACAGTACTACGGAACCCCGCCGTCCCGAATTGAATTTGTCAATTACGTTGGAACAGGACGAATTGTGGCTGTGATCGCTCGAGATCTCACTTCTTCCGCTGCCTACGTTCCAACAGTCACCTTCGGCTGCACGCCCGGCTCCGACACTTCGGACGACGAGTCATGTAAACTTCTATGTGAGTTGTCCACTTAACCCGAAATTGGGTTTTGAAGTGACATGCCTATACGCTTCCGCCTCATGATGAATAATTTCTATTTGCTTTCCTATAATTAATTGCATTTTTAATGACTCCAGCCTCGACCATAACTGACCTCGTGAGTGCTTTAATGATATTTGTGGGCCTCTTCCTCACCGCGTTGGGACATCGGTTCTACAAAACTCAGCTATTCCTTTTAGGATTCTGCCTTGCTTCACTGATATTTTTCCTCATCATCGTCGGACTCCTACAAGTTGAATTACAAGGTGGGTTGAGTTACTCATGGGTTTATAAAAGCATTAGTGACGGTTTCTGCTTCAGAAACGCTCCCATTCAAGAGTTCCAACTATGCAACTAAATGAGAATAAATCCTTCTGCTCCTAGTGGCCACAGCCGTGTCAATTTTCCTGGGTGTGGTGGGTGGTGCACTTCTGTTACTCGTGTGGGCAAGGTGGGGTGCTCCAGTTCTTCCCGTATTCTTGGCATGTCTAGCAATCGGAGCTATTTTTGCCTCCATAATGTCCTACACGCCTTTGGGTAAGTTGATTGAGCATCTAACATTCATAAATCTAAATGTCTTGGGTATTTTCCCAATCTCATGCAGTTCCTTTGAAGTACCGAAATTGCTTGGCGGAGAGCAGGCAAATTAGCATTACATACACAATTCGTGCGAATTATTTGTTTTACTATCACAGTCGAAGGTTTAAAAAAAAGTCTAGTGACAGTGACTTCGAGTGAAACTCTGTGTATATAGAGATCATAGATCATTCAGAAGCATCCCCGAAACCCTGGAGCACCGAGAGGACAGAGTAAATAAATAAAGCGCGGGTCTTGGGATGCGACGTCGGAGAAAGGCATACAAGAGGACCTAAATGAACAGCATGTATTTCAATTGGAAAGTGCTAAAGGCCAGTGTCAACAATCCGCTTTTTATGAGCCGAAAAGATGGTCCAGGACTTAAACTTTTACTTTGATTCCATTTCTATGTTCTTTTTTTTTCCTGTCGGACTCTCTTGAGCTCTCTCCTCATTTTCCACTATTTACTTTTCTGTCTCACATTTGAAACAAGTTGGTTTCTTTCTCCAAAACTGGTCACCGTTGTTCGCCTGCCCTCTGAAAGACCAGCCTCCTCCTGGTTGAATTGCTACTTACGTGTTTTTCGGTTGGTCCGTTCTCCGCCTCGTTTGATTTCTAATGCAGCTCCATATTTGTTAACATTAAACCTATTTTTGTTACGATTTAGCCGACTACGCCATTTTCAAGGATACAGTGACGTTTTGGCTTGCCTTTGCCTCAATGATACTCGTTGGACCACTCGTCTTCTTCTCCTTCCCCCGCATGGTGAGTTACGGCCAAGCCTCTTTGGCCTCTAGCTCAGTTTCCATTAGTTTTCCGCATTTATGCGCATCTTTGTTTCTTCACATCCTTCTCAAAAGTTGAAGATGAATGATTGGAGTGGTAGTTTAATTTGAAAGGAATTACGGTTGAGCGGAAGAACATGGTGTACGTCTTGTGATCTACTGTACTTACTACATTCATACTACAGAAGAGCTCACTTCTCTTGTGCCGTCTTTTGTACAGGCCAGCATCGTGTTCACAACCTTCGTGGGGTCATACCTATTCATCTCGGCCGTGGACCAGTTCACTGGAAGTAATATGAAATTTATTATTATAAACGTGATCAGACGGGTCACTGTCCCTGGGTTCGGAATGTCAATCGTGGATCCCCCCTTCCAGACAACAGGTAAATCGAGAGTAATTATAATCAATTCGAATTTGAACTCTCTCTCCTTTCCGTTCTCGTCTGCTGCCTCCTTCTTCTGCCCGCCATTCCGCATATGCCCATATTATTATTAGGTTGCTCAGGACACCGTGAAGAAAGTTGAAAGGGAAGTTAGGAAAAGGGTAGGGCTTACTTGTCAAATCAAGACTGACAATCGAGCCTACCTGCCCATTGTCTCAATTCCTGAGCCAAAAACCTTCTGAATTTCACATTATTTTTCCAAACCATCTTCAATTTTTTTCCTCACTCAACATTCTCCAACATTTTTCCCTCAACCCACGGCTCCCTTTTCAAAGGACTCCCGGTCTTTTGGAAAATCATAATTAGGTCCTATTTTCTACCTAATGCATGGCTGCGTTTCTCAATAAGCTCGGCTCCTTTCCCATCCTTTACCTCCGTTTACTTGGATGAGCATCTCTCACACTCCTTGATACCCTTCCAATTTTGTCAACATGAAATGGAGTACTGGCTCAGTGTCTCGTTCTCCCATTGTTCCAGGTACTTCAAAGCCCTTGTTTTCTCTTTCATGCAGATTTTCTACTAACGGTCACTTGGGCTATCTTGACTATTGCCGGAACTGTCTTTCAAGTTTGGCGAGAAAAGGGCAGGGTTCCATTTCCAGCACCACCGACTTGGCCGCTCCGTCGAAACAGACCCACGACGTCCAGAGTCCCAGACGAAGCGAGTCCTTTGCTCAACGGAAGAACCGTATGATTCTAATCTCCTGTGACAACGTTGGAGCAGAAGTGCCTGGGACGCTGCTCAACTCATATGACACAATTTTGACATGACGCAAGAGCTTCAGCGAAAGACTGACTAAATACTTTGGCTGAGGGGTGTCATGAAACCTAGTTCAATTTTCTCAGACTGCCTTTATATGCTGCATGATCCCAGAGTCACCGATAATCCCACTTTTGCGATTAAAGCCCA
>JAQFYU010000184.1:0-29658 GCA_034694905.1 Ceratophysella granulata | reverse complement strand
GCAATGCACGACCCACATAATAAGAATGAAGCCAGGAGGACAGTTCCTTGTCCTTCCTCCTGCTCCTTGCTAACAATGCAACGAGAAGTGACGTGGCAGTTCACTTTTCCCTGCCTTGCCGTCTCCGCTCCGCTTCTCGAAGCTTCTGTTATTCCTATTTTCCCTGCATGAGATATTTTCTCTCATGCGGGATTCACTTTCCCACGAAACGCAGTTTTTAGCAGCAACATAGATTACTCAATAGTTAGGTTACCTAACTTGTAAAAACTAAAATCCCTCTTGTCTGGTTTGTTTATGAAATTTTGAATGATTTTGGTGGCAGCAAAACTCATTCAATCAAACTAAAGTTTAGTGGTATATTTCAAAAATGCCTTTTAATGTTGAACAGCAAAGTTCACGGGAATATAAAATTGGATATTTGTAAACTATTTCCGACTTTTCCCTTACAAATACGGGGCGAAGGACACTGCACTGCAGATCATAGCATATAAAGGCGATACGTGGCACTCTTACCTTGAAAACATTTTTTTTGCCAATCATGGCCAAGACTCATGCTTTAAAATCAGTCATGTGCTCGTAGTCCCTTTTTTACACCCTACCTACCTTGAGCAGAGCATGAAACTAAGGTAGAGCGAGGAAGGATGATGATGATGAGCGATGACATTTTCAGGTTGTTGTTGGTACGGCAGAAGCATCATTGGAAGAAGATACATCCCATAATGGAGCCTGGTCTCCGTGTCTCCATGAAGTGCTCAACTTTCTTTCTTGAATGCAGGAACGAAGGGTTGGATGAGATCAGAAGGAGCATCTTTCAAGGTTCCCATTCAGAAACTGATGTGGAAATATGGGTCAATCCCTGCACATGTTCCCGAGGAACTCTGGCCTTCACCACACTTTAGACGGAGTGTTGGTGGCAGAAAACAAGTTTTCCATACAAGATTTGGGGATCTTTTTCCTCTAATTGAATTTACACGTGTATCTGTCAAGGATTTGTGGAAAATGAGAAGATCCGAGTTTTAAAAATACACTCTCACCTCTCTTGATGAGCTGAGACACAAGGAGGCTATCTCTAAATTACATGCAATATTTCATTAGCCTCACCAATACTGAACTTGACAGATCGGGAGCAGAAGAGCCTCTTCCGCAACGGAGAAAGCCTTTCCTCTGGCCTCATCCTCAGAAAAGATCAACTCCACTTCAGGTTAAATAAATTAGGAAACTTTTAATTTATTTCCCCTTCAAAAATAGGGGAAAGTCTAATTGGACTAATCTGAATATACGAAATACACCTGAGGACGTGGAGCAGCCCAATTAAATTAGGACTAGGAACTTGGAATGAAAACCAAACCACTTGACCAATTTTGGGTAACAAAAGTTAAACTTTTGTCTAATTTTCTGCTCCGAAAATTCCGCCAGCCTACTAGAACAGAAATAACTTCACTCTGGAAATAATTAAGTTGGCAGGAAAGTACCTCCGGTTAGAATCTAATCTCAAATCTGCATATGGTAAATATTTGAGGAAATAGAATATCGGATATTCCCAGACATTAAATATCCCCACCACCATCGGTTACTTCCCATTTAGTTTTTTTCGAGAGGCCTGACTAAACTTTTCTAATGAAATTTGTTGAGACCCGAAACCCTTGACGAGGAGGAGGGAAGTGGGTAGCTGGGAGCTGATAGCTAACAGGTGCACCTGATACCTATTATCATCGACATAAACTTTTGATTTACATGAATTCATGGGTCCTGGGCTTGCTTGGGCTTTTCTAAGTATGATGTCGTAGACGTTACTTTTTACAGTTTGTAGACCACACCTCTTTATTTTAAGTTGTAAAATCCGGTCAACACTTATAGGGAAACGGATTTTCCCCGAAAACATTTTTTCTTCAGGTGATCGCTGTATATTTTTAATAACTTTCGATTTTCAACGTTTCACGCCGGTCGCCGTTCTGGTTCCAATATAGCTAAATTTTCTATTGATTTAATAGTTAAAAGTTAATTTGTTGCATTTTCTAGTGAATAATTTTGCATGTTTTAAGCTTTTGGTGCATATTGCATATATGCATGTCTCATATTTCGAATTTTATAAATATTTTTGGCGCATATGTTTTTGCAGTTCTATTTTCTATTGCATTTGTGACACTTTTCGAAGGCATTTCTTCTATTTTCTATTGTATTCCTTTACTATCCATAAAGTTTCGCCGGTTTTCAGTTTTCGGAAATTTATTTTGTTTTGGAATTTTGAAAGCTTTCGAGAGAAAATATTCCTTTGATGTTATTAAACATTTATTGAGGTTGTTTTGTACCACTTGGATGAGTCGATTTTTTTTACAAAGTATTTGTTTTCAAAATTTAAAGTTAATGTGTTGCAGCAAATTTTGGCGTATACAATTTTTGGGATTTCAGTGCATATTTTTGTGCATATTTCGATGTTTTTAGTGCATTTAGTATATGTATTTTATTAACCATTAATTAATTTTTTTAGGATTGAAGAGCTCCAGGTAAAATTATCTCAAAGAACAAACAGCCAATTGGTTAGGCATGTTATCCTAACGATTATGTGCACAGGTTAAACTCTTGCCTCGGTCAACTTTTTTATTTTCAATCCAGTGTAGTTCTGTTCCCGTAAGAAATCAGCAAAAATATTTTACCTAGTTGATTTCATTTTTCAAATTACAAAACGTGAGATTTGACTTTTCATATTGTGGAGGATCACCGGAAGGATTGAATTCACAATTTTCAATTTAATGTAGTTAAAGATGAATATCTCGGAATTTCTGAAAAACTGCTCTAGTATTTTATAAAATCCTAATTTTAAGAAGATATGCATATCACATATCCAATCTATTCAATTCTACAAATTTAAAGCTACTCGTATCAATACGTTGGTCTCTTTACTATCTAAGGTACAAGAAAACCCTGACTTTATGCAACCCCACTAATCACCGGCTGTTGATCCAGGCGGTCAGTACTAAAAGACCAACTGCTAAATCGTTCTTCGAACGTATGAAATCAGGTTATCAAAGAATTTCCAATAGCTAAGGACAAAAAAACGGTATTAGAAACGAAGCCATAGGGTTAAGTCAATGCAATAAAATCCGAATAAGTAATGGAGCCTTCCCAAAATAGCGTATGGGAAAGTAAACTAAAGAGAAGGATCCTCCAAATATGCTAAATTTAGAGTGTGAGTCTATAAAAAGCGTCTCAATGCCATTAGACAATTGTCAATAAGGAGAGTATCGCCTCAACTCGGCACATCTCAAAAACAGAAAAAAATTGGAGAGAGAAGGTCGGATATGACGAGAGAGTCGGCCTTGTCTTTGTTGCAGAATAACTAACTACCTTGTCTTGAACCACTAACGTTTTCAGCTTATCAATCATCCTACTCTAAATTCCTTCTGTACTTCAGAGAATCCAGTTCGGGGAAAGCAGCAAGTGTCACACAACCAAAACAACTTATTGAATCAAAATACTGTCAAACAGTGGATTATACTACCTCAGATTTATTGCTGGGCAATTTCTTAAATCGCCAATTGTGGCAAAAAGTAAGCCGAGTCAAAGCTCTGTGGTTTGGCAGCCTGAATTCCACGAATGCTTCCTCGTCGGGTTCCAAGACATTCTCCTTGACCTGTTCTTCAATGATGGACGCTTCCTCGGGTTCCAAGACATTATCCTATTGACCTTTGACCTATTGTTCAATGATGAACGCTTATAATGGGGTCCCAAGACATTCATCACACCACTCTCGTTCCCCGGACTTCAACCACGAACCAGAATCCCAAAAGTTTGGTATTTTTTTCTGCGATTACATTCTTAAAAATCGCAAATATATTTATATTTTTTATACCCGAAGTTTGCGTCAAAATCTATCTGACACCCATCAGACACCATCTCAAAAATTTTCAGTTGGTTCAAAAAAAATAGATCGGCCGTTGTGAAAAAATTTTAATGTTCGATTAATACACAAATAGACTATTAAATAACTTTAGTGACGTTGTGGTGACGCTAGCAAGTATTTTGGAATTTAAATGTAAAATTAGGACTATAATTCCGTTTTCCTGAGAAAATCGGTAGGATATGTATCTCACTCAACCTCAGCTGTTTATATCTGGTGAGTTAAATTTCAGTACCTATATACAGACAATTATTTTTCCAGGTCTTATCTGTTGGACCGACATATTTGATGAACATAGAGTTACATCATACATATAATGACGGGGCAGGTCTGCTATTCTCGTTGAAGTAGTGTATCACCTCACGAGGTCGTTCTGAAACCGTGAAACCAAACAATCCACAAGCTACAAGGATGAGCTATGTTAAGCGTCTTCTGACTCGAGTTCTGAAAAAGGAATAACCTCATGTTTTCGTCTCAGCGAATGCACATCACCAAAATAGAAATTCAGACTTTTAAATAGAAGTGGAAAAGGCACATGCATTTCCACATTCTATTTCACTGCAGTCGTCCCCACGTGTAGAATAAAAGAGGACAGGAGGAAGAACCTTTACATATTGAAATATTTACAGTTTCCAGGTTTTTCGTAGAAGCCACACACGAGCCACGATTCTCCATTCACCATTTAGAGAAACTCTCCAGCCATCAATAATTGATTGGTTAATTAAACGAGTTGGAACAGAAGCCACGTGTAAATGAATCATGAATTCTGATGTCTTGAGAATCTGACAGGCATTTATGTGTTTAGCACGTCCCTTTCACTCCTTCCAAAATACTATTGGAATGTAAACATGAGGTGTTCCAAAATAGAAATATTTCCGTCCTGTACCACACATGCAAGAAATTAGAATACGGGTAAAGTCGATCCGCTCAGCCCAAGAAGTTTACGAGCTCCGAATCAGCAAGTGAAGTGGTGACAAGAGACCCAGAGCAGCAAACGCTAAACGTCAATCATACGCATTCATAATGTATCCACTTTTAGTTTCAAAACGAAACGTAGTCTCCGTCTGCTACGTGACAGGCTGGATGCTTGAATTTCATATGTCAAATTCAAATGTCTCTGAGTTGTATATTTTCTAATTTAGTTTGTCAATCCTAAATCCCAAGGCAGGGACTCGAGGCGTATGACCAGAAACGCGTACCGAACCGTTCCGTACATTACACTGTATAAACATAAATACAACTCACTGTCAACATGAATTTTTCGTTTTACCCAAATATGACTCGATTGCTCGGCTTGGGTTGAAGTAACGGAGCCATAACTCTGTACAACACTTTCATTTCCATCCAAGGGTTCAACACGAGTTGTTACGAAGACGGAGACTCGAAAATAAGTAATGGGTGAATTATGATAATGACAACTACTTGAAGCGTCCGTCTTTGGTCGGGTGATTCATCAATAGGGAACGCATTCTTATGCAAAAAGACATTTTGCCGGGACACGATGTGGTCTTTTTAACAAAATCTCAACGATTTTCCCTTGCCTAGTTCCGATATCCATATTTTTTATGCTCCATAGTTTTGTAAATTATGAGGTTTTAGTGAATAATTGTGAAAATAATTTTATGTGAATAATAGTGGATAATTTGACGAAATTTTTTAATTTTTTTTTCATATTTGATGTTTCTCGACATATTTTTGCGGTTGTAGTGAATAGTTTGCCCATTTTCTCTTGCATTATTTTCTGGTGGAAACAAAAATTGACCAGCTTTTAGATTTCGACAATTAATTCGCGGCTAAATTAAAAATTACTATTTTTCAGAATTTTAGTTATACATTTTTTTCGCGTTTTTGCAACTTGGATTGTGTTTTTCACTAGGCATATGTTTTTCGAAATTCAAATATGGTATTTGTTGCATGAAAGCTGTTTTTGCGGCATATTTTGTGCGTGTGTATATTGACTGGTGTAGCGCATATTTTGAGCATATTTCCACCATATTTCAGTGTATACGAACCTGTCTATTATATTCATGAAGCATTGCCTTACGTCGGAGGAGCCTCTTCTCGACCTGATCTCAGATCCCAATCTATTCAAACCTGACAATTGTTCGCCTGAGTATGCCTATGTTTAGAAGGACGGTGCCACGGGAGGCCGAGTGTGAGGCAGGGAATCCAAATTCATCTTGGCCCGAACAGAACTCAACATCAACATTCAGAACTCGGCTGACAATGAAGGAATACCAAATAGGCTCTAATATTGAATAGGATCTCTCCAAGGATCCTCAGTTGGTCTCAAGCTGAAGAAGCAGCATGGAGATTGAGCGAGCGAGCGGAGCGGTGAATGGACCAAGCCCATTCACAATTCCCAGTCTCAGAAGAAGTAGGTGACGTGCCCAAAATTAAAGGGCAAAGGACTCCACGTGTCGAGCGAGGAGTTCGGGAAATGATGCGTTTACGCACTGAATGGAAGCATAGCAAGTCCCGAACCGAAGAGGAAGTGCGTGATGTGGCTCATTCCATTCAGAATTCAGAACCCTCCTGCATTTCCTCTTTCTCAGAATGACGTCAATCCACTCTTTTTCTACGCACGCACAGACGTTAAGCATGGACGGAGAATGGATGTTAACGTGGAAATCCTTCCCAGAACTTCTAAAAACTAGAACCACGCACTTTCCCTATTTTTTCTCTCACAAAACTTGGAACCAGATCAGACATCCCGAAGTTCAATCAAGTTGACTGGGCTGAAGACCATTATACGTTGCTCAAGGCAAACTGTCAATGGACTGAGGAATGGCCCAGCTGAACAGCCTCTTTCCGGGTTAATACGAGGGCCAATTCAAAAGTTCGTAGCCCTTGCTCTCTTGCTTATTGCAAACCAGAGCCTCTGCCCGCGATTGAATCAGATTGTGATTTAATGGTAAAAAAAGAGGATCAAAAACATTGTACTTAATAAGTATTGCATATTGCACCTTTCACATGTAAAATCGAACAAGCTCCAAATTTTCCACTTATTAAGATTTGCCATTGATAAACTTTCCCCACCCATTTTGGGGTGAGATGTTATTGCAATTGCAACACAAGAATAAATTCCTATATTTTCAAGGAGAATAAGAATATTCTTTGAATTTGGACTAAAAAATCACTGATTTATTGTAAAGTGAATCGACTTGGTGATGCGAGCCTTGTTTCTACATAATGTATTTAGCTTACAAAGCAAAGTCATGAGCTTTTTCGTCGAAATTTAAACAATGGCTTCTATGTATTTTAAATCTCATGTAAAGGTTAGAGTACTATTTTCGACCGATTTCTAAAAACACAATTGACCAATGAAATAGCCCCTTTAATCAATGGAGGCGTATTCATTCAGAGATTCATACTTGCCAAAAATGTCATCGATCAAAGAGCGCTCCAAAATTTTGAACTAGCCCTCGTACCTTGTGTTCAATCCGCTCGAGTTACAAATTACAAACCCATTTGGGTTAAAGGGAAGTGGAAACAATGCCCAGCGCTAAGCAGAGTCATCCCTGACGTAACAATGAGTTTTAGCTCTTCGTGCTCATTGTCATCCCATCCATCCATCCATCCGTCCTTAGGTAATCAAATGACGAAGGCTGGAGATGGGCACGAGCAGGAGGGAATAAATCGAAGTCTGTCTGTCTCTTCACAAAAAAGTTTAGTTTCTGCCTGATTCTTGGAGATTGGAGACAGTTTGAAACTTTTATTCACAACTATTTCAATCGCTCACTCCTCGCTCAACTCCAAATGGTTCTAAACACTTTTTCCCTACACTTGATTCAATTTTCTTAGAACGGACTTTTACTTGTACAGTCTGGCTCTTATAGAAATAGACAATACACAGAATAACTGTGTATCTGTACAAGCAAAGATCACAAAAAACTACAAGAAACTGGGTCAAATTCAAATGTTCACTCACAATGGTTTAAATTATATATAAGTATAGAAAAAATATTTCAAAAAAATAAAGTTCCATTCCCCAATTCCAATTAGCAAGTTTGAAACTTGGGTTGTGTATATTATATTTCCATGAAAAACAATCAAATCTACAACCAAACCAGTCCTGTTCCCTGTTCCTCATGAATAAAAAGCAAGCATGACCTAGATTTGACCCATACCCACCCATATGGAATGACTAATATTCTGGGTTTTCTTTTTGTCTCAGTGAGAGCCCATATTTTTGTCATTACCAATTCCTTGGACTTGGGAAATATGACCAGTTGGGCTGGGCGGATAAATATTTAAGCAGACTGTCTATTCCATCATTGGCTGCCTGAGGAGACAGCAAGCTCTAATGTTTTACATCTATTATCCAGTTCCCTCCCGAGATTAAAATAAATAATACGTAAGAAAAGACAAACTAGGCCATTTGAGAGGAGGAAAAAATAGTGAAATAAAAACTTCTGTGATTTTAACTTAACTCATTTCCCATGTCAGAAATACCATTAAATGTCATATCAGGCGGAGGGGAAAAAGAGCGACGGTTGACTGACTGACTGACTTTTGCATTGCTTTTGCATTACAAAAAAATCCATATGACGTCAAACTTGTTTGATTAAGTTCAAAGCTGGTTTGTGGGGGAAAAGGAACAAAAAGGGTGAATGACTCAAAATAGGAGACAACGCCGGTCCTGCTTTCCTGATCCCAAATCCAATGTAATTCAATCTGAATCAATTTGTGCTATTTCGGGAGTATTGGAACATTTATTTAGAGATTGATCCAAATATAAATGGATTGACACCCACGCTCTACGCTCGAACTCGTCTTCCTGGTCTCCAATCTCCATACAAATGTTTTCGCCCCGTTTTCCCAAATGTCATGTTCCGATGAGTAATTTCAATGTAAATATTTACTCAGTCGTGCAGTCAGCTTAATCTAGTGTAGTACAGTTACATCAACCGCAGCGCCGCATAGTATCCCATGACTTAAGAATATATTTGGTTTGGTATGTCAAATGTCATCGTGTCCCAAGCGTATGGCATAATTGTGACAAAATCGAACTTCTATTTGATATGTAAGTACTTATACATATTACACAACTGAGATTCGAAATGGTGTTAAACTTACCAGCAGTGGCCCTGGAATGTCATTTTTGAACACCTCTTGAAGGGGAACTCCAAACTTAACTCTGCAATTAAAAAAATGAAATATTGAGCCATTAGAATTGCAATTATGATTTTAATACGTCCCATTCCAATTTCTTCGCCTGAAAGGCATGTTAAATCATAAAGTCATTGTACAGTACCATCATTCGTTACGACTGTACAAGGCGTTGAAATTGAACCACTATTTAAGAATAAGTATACACCAGCTATTTAAGAGCCAAGAGATTTTAATAGACTTGGACCTCATCATACAAATACAAAGTGTTGGGAGCGTCGAGCGTATCCGTGAGTTAGTATTAGTACATGTTCAATACGGAGAGCCAAAGAGTCTGCGAACCATTACATTTACAAGGAACTCATTTGGTCGGCTTTTGTTTTGCTCAAGTTGACCTCATTTGCTACTTCAGACAATTTGGAGTTTACCGTAAATGGGAAATAATTTCCATATACGGTATCCATGTGCTAATTTGGCCTAACCTTTGAAATTAATATTTAATATTTCACTCTGATTTACTAGATTAACACTTCAAAGGATGCCACTCCACTGCAAGACAAGCTTGAAGCTCCAGTTACAGCCTCAGGAAAAATTTAGCCCTTTTCACTTTTACACATTCGGATGAAAGCTTATTCCGTACAAGACGAGCATATGCACCTATCAGGGAATTCAGAAAAGCTCTACATATTCCAGAACCTGTCTGAATTTGGAAACCTTCTCCAGTCAGTCTCCAGTCCGTATTTCAGTTTTCTGAGAAGCATTTTAACCGACACTTGTCCAAATAGAGCTTCATTTATGTGAGTCTAGACTTTACATTCTTGTTTTTAATTAGAGAATCCAATCCGTCTTCCGACAAAAGATCCTCACACGCGTTCTCTCTCATCTCATCAGAGAAGATGACATTGACATGGTTCTGAGTTCTAAGAAGGAGATTTTGACAATTGAGCTGACGAGCCCAAGCCCAACCAACCAGCTTCACTTTGTTCCAATTCAATTTAGTCAAATACACTCAACAAGTGGTGGCCATTACGTGGAGAGTCCATACGAGTGGAGTAAATGACTTCAAATTCAAATAGATCATACGACATACAACTTCCCATTTACACAACACTCTAAATCCATAAAGAACCGTTCCATTGAACCAAATTCGGCCATGGTCATTGGCCACACTACTGCCCACTGAGAAGTACGTCAGAGCTGGGTATCAACGTCAAGCTTCCGTATTCCGTATGTTATCAGACCAGGACCAGAGCATTGAATTGAAATCAATTAGCATCTCAGTTTAATTAGCTAATAAGATTTGGCCCAAGATTTATGGGATTTAGGAGAGGCTCTCGTCATAAACTTAAGTACATTGCTTCATTCGTGTAATGACAAAAGTTGAGTCTAATAGAATTCCTTAGAGACGAGGTTTGGGAATGAAGGAAAGTGAATGCTGGCAGCATTTACTTTACTGCACACACACTACTCAGCCTGATAAACTGAAGACTATAAACTATAACTCTGATTGAAGTCGAAAACTAAACCTAGTCTTTCTCTTCAGTAGTACAGACACAAGCAAGCATGAGCAGCCACTCTGATTATTATTTTATCTCGAGGCAAACCAGAGTACATCAACGTCAACCACTTCAGACTTGCTTACAAGTTTCTCATGTCAAATTAAGTTTAGGCTTCAATTCAAACTTGATATCGACGTTCACTTACTCATTCCTTCACTTTGATCAACTCATTACAAAAGAAATGGACACACGCCCTCAGAACCTGCTCCACTCTCATCTCATAATTAAGGAAAGGCTTGGGTGGGTGTACACTTAAAATGCACTTATATGCTAATATTTGCCAATTACATGCTCTAGATTTCTTAAAAAATAGTTTTGATGCAAAATTTAAATACGAATTTGAATTTTAAAAAAAAAATGCTAAAAAAATATTCGAAAACGAAGTAGGAATCCGGCCGGCCGGAATTCCGATGGAAGTTTGCCATCCGGTTCGGGTTCCGGTTCCGGCCAATTTTACAAAATATCCGGCTGTTTGGGCAAAAATTATTATAATTATGACAACTACTTACGTAAACCAAAATTTTTATACATGTTTATACAGTATGCAATATATTTTCTATGGCCTAGGATATGGTCTAAGCTAAGTCTAATAATGAGTAACTTACTCAACTTTTACAATACTGCTATGCGCTGCTTATGATTGATTTGATACTTATGATTGATTTGAATATAGAATTTAAGGTTGCCTGCACCACCGCATAAAGTTTTTTTTTAAATATATGGGCCGGCCTGAAGTAGTAAAAATTCGACCATAATTCCGGCCATGAAAGCCTTGAAATCTCCATTGTAAGTGTGTTTTCCGGAAAATTCCGGCCGGAATTAAAATTGAAAATCAGGCCGGAGGCCGCATTTCGAATTTGCAATCCGGTCCCGGCTCCGGCCGGATGCAAAAACGTGCATTCGGTACATCCCTAAAAAAGTATGCTCGATTAATGCTTGGTATACTAAGTCAGTTAACCACTAAAAAACCAGAAAATGTTGAAAGATATCAAATTAGAATGAAGCCGCAATTCATTTATCAAGTGAAAAGCAAAACAGCTGAAAAAAGAAAGCTAAAAATATTTTAAATAGAAAACTAGTACTTACTTATAATATATAAATTATGTTCCAAAATGGTCAAAATATTTAGTAAACCTGTAAACGTCCACTCGAAAACTCGAAAATTTTCATCAAAATGAAAGGAATATCGAAATATGCAAATACGCACCAAACTTTTAGAATAGGCAAAAGCATGCAAAAGGATAGAGGGCTATTGAAATCTGGTTCATGTGAACCTTGAAATTTTATGCAAAAATATTAACAACGGAGCCGCTGAAAATATGTTTTTGCACAGGAAACCGTTCCCTAGTCAAAATACACATTTTAGCTTGAAACTCGGACTGAAACTCCGCACTAATTACAAATTCAATTTGAAAGTAATAATTACCACTTAGCTATACAGAAAACTTGACATGCAGGATTCTACATAGACAGGACCTAAATATTGTGTCCTGGCCTACCACTTTTAAATAATTGAACAGTTAGGAGCAAAAACGCGAGAGCGTTGCTATCCAATCAGTCGTCGTTCAAAACAAACCAATTGGAAGTAGCCTGATGGAAACAAAAAAGAAACAAAGGCGAGAAGGCCAAAGTAATAAAGGAAGAGAAATTAAGGGCTGGAAGGTTGAATTACGCTCGAACAGTTAAATTGTGCCAGATCTTGGAAAGCGGCTCGTGTGCCGTTCCATTGTTTTAAAGTAGGACAAATTCATCCTGATGAGGAAACGTTTGGCTAGATGAGATTATGGGACTGAGGAGCCTCCCAATTGAAATTTTCAATCAAATTAAATAACTTCGTCCTCAATCTCGCTCTTCAATTCAAATTCAAAGTAAAGAGGGCTTTGGGTGCTAGTGGCAAATACTAGGATTCCGCTTTCTCCAGAAACCAGCTGCATTAGGATGATTGGAAAATAGAAAGAATATAAAACCTTTATCATCTTTCAGCTTAAGTAGGTAGGAGTAAAAGTTTCAGTAATAAAATAATACACAGCAACAGCATAGCAAGCAGGTAGCTTTTACCCGTTGTACTTGGCGGAAAGCCGAAACGATTGGATTCGAACCGAAACGAAGCATGTGCTTATTTATATGTTCAAGATGAAATTCATGATAGCCTATTGATATCTTTTAGTTAGCTTAGCTTTATATCAACAACAATAGGGATTGTACTGGATGACAAACTCCATGAAACAAAGGAAGGTTCACCTCAACTTTTATTTATACTTAACAACAAAAATCAGGATGTGGAACTTAATCTGTAATCTGAGCGTCTCACAATATTTGTACAATCCTACAACGAATATAGTAAGTATGCATCAAAATTAACACCTGAGCATATTGACCCTGCAAAAAATTTAAGTAAAAAAAGGATTGAGTGATACACAGCCACAGATCTTTAATTTGAAACCTAAAATATAATACAAGCAATTTAATCACTGCTAAATCCTATATGAACATAAAAAATAGCTTCTCCAAGAAACAGTGAAGACGACACAATTTTATAAAATCAGAATACAGTTAGCAGCTGAAGAAGTGAGGCCATATGGCACACAACACACACGTATACATCGCTTTAAGAACGATACGGCATACTTAGGTATAAAATTAATTGTAAGTCGCCAGTTCTGCTGGGTTTCAATTAATTTCAAACTAGTATTCGGGAAGCCGGTGGCTAATGGCGCATAAATGATAATGAATGGAGATTTGCCTAACTGATCTTAGAGCGGTATGAACGAACAGTAAGTTTTAAAAGAAAACTGGGTTGAATGCAGGATTAGGATCCACACATTATTTAAACTAAATATACTGAGATGATTTGATTAGGTTATGGAGGTTAGGTTCCCGAAATGATCGTTATAGTAAAATGGCGCTGTTCTGCATGGGCGGTTACCGCGTGTATCCTAATCCTGAATTCGACCGGAAATTGCACACACTAGAAGTTATTCATTCAACACTCAACAAAATTTCTATAGCGTTAGTTCAAGGGGATGAGAGGAACTATGTAGGAACTATGAACTGATGCCCAGTTACAGTCACAGTCACCCATCATTTCATTAGTAATCAAATCACAGTTAAGTCTCTTCTTGAATAGCAGTAACTAACGTAATGCCATGATGACAAGTGAGTTTAAAAGGAAGCAAGGTGACAATTTGGGAAATTGGAGGAATAGAAGAATCC
Source organism: Ceratophysella granulata (assembly GCA_034694905.1). Taxonomy (NCBI): domain Eukaryota; kingdom Metazoa; phylum Arthropoda; class Collembola; order Poduromorpha; family Hypogastruridae; genus Ceratophysella; species Ceratophysella granulata. Next base: position 15,876 of record JAQFYU010000184.1, on the reverse strand, counting down.
CGGAACTTGGGAGCTTCTTAACTGTACTAAACTGAAACCGCTCAAGGAGCAAACAAAAGGATTCATTTCCAACCTGGGGGGGAGTCATTCAAATTAAATTACAAGAGAAACAAATTGGGAGGAACGACGAACATCAAGTCATTCTCCTTGTACCTCCTCGGATGGACCACATTATGACTTTCGCAATATGGACAATCCCAAGCCCAAATCCAAGACTTTGTTTGGAACTTGTCAAACAGGGAACTAAATTGTAGACGGAAGAGTCGAGCAGCTTCATGTATCATTATATTTATACAATAATACATACATAGTTTTATAATACGCAGCAAATACGTAGAATGTTACACAGTGATTAGACTGACCCAAAAGTAGGACATCAAGCCATAATCACTCCCTCTGAGCCTGAGCTCATCACTATTCCGCTCATCAAACAATCTGGTATAGCCAAATAGCCTCTGGTACTCTAATTCTGCAAACAACCGACTCACACGATATGCAATGTAAGTATTTACTCCCTCCTAAAAACAAAAAAAAATTGTAACCAAAATCAAATCCTCGAATTCGCAGACGTACAGACTCCTTCGGTTTAGTTTAGCCGTCTAATGGAATCTGATCCTCAAAGCTAATCACGACGTAGTAGTACAAAATACAACTCAACTCTTGTGACGTGAACTTGTTTGAATTATTTAATGTTTAACCTTCAATTCCTCCAAATCCCATAATCGTTTCAATAAACTGTTAAGTAAGTAACTTTAAATATGATCTGCTCATCGACTAGCCAGTATTTCACTGCAACCTGCAAATCTCATGACTTTCAATAATCTCGTCTCCTGACTCCTTTTAATTATAAAAAGAGTAGGGAATGAAACGACGAAACTTAATTAGATTTTTCCTTATTTATTCCGAACAACGTACTTCACTACTTGCCACTTGTCTAGAACTATTATTGACGATTCCCGAGCTCATTCTCATTCCAATTTCCAATTCTGGCTCAGGGATTACGACGGTTTACTGTTAAGTGGTCCCACCCTAACTCACCCTACTACATACAAGACTAGATGCATAGTACAACGAAGTGTAAGTAATACTTACTGTGATTTCAATAGCAAAGTATTACATTACGTGCAGGGTTTGATACAGCAAACTCGTCGTTCAGTTCATTAGTCATACCCAAGGCAACCAGTATTTTGAACCGCAACAAATGATGCAGAAACAGAAAGTAGAGAAGAAGAGCGGGCTTAATGCTCCTATTATTTAGGTTCATTAGCTTAACTCCCAGGAAATTGTCATCTCTCCATGATATGAAGCTCAGTTAAACAAAAACATTTGAGGAATAGAGTCATGGGAAACGTAATAAGTAAGTAGCCTAATATTTCCCACTGAGAAATAATACGCTTGGAACTTGGAATACCGGTGGGCATATGTGGGATTGTTGGAAGTCATGACCCAGAAACATTGACAAGAGTTAAATCCATTTAACTGGGCCCATGGGCTACAGTACTGAACAAGCAGGAAGTGGAAGTACCAACAAAGTTTCATATGGCATTTTGCATTGGTTTCGTATAAACTCCCACTCAGCATTTATAGAGTACTGCGCCTGCCCACTGCTCAGAGCTCAACGGATTTGGAGTGTATAAGAATTACACATTTGAGCGAGGGTCAGGTCAGATCTTGTCAGATCAATTTTAAGTTGGTTATTCGAAAAGCTAAGAAGCCGCTAGATACATTGGAAAATCTACCCTTGAGCATTTTTATAGAAAGATCTAACCAACCAGGATCAATAGGTCATCTAGGTGAAGTCAAATTAGGTTTAAAAATGGCGGATTGGTATTGGCCGCTTTCTGGCGCCGGTCCTAGCTTGCGTTTGCGGAATACAGAAGGAGAGAATCAAGTTAACCTAGTAGAAATCCTATAGAAATCCTCTATTGGTTCAACGATGAAGTGCGATTAAATCCTACTTTCTGGTTCGTAATTTGAGAATTTTTCTAATCTTAATGGTGATTAGACTTTCGATACGAGGAGGTCCGTGGACGGTGGACAACCTTATTCTTAGCATTGACACACATGTATTTGTCCCGTTCGTTTTCGTGCGAGAGTCCTAGTTTAGCAAGTTCAAGATTTGCAAGTTGGAGGGACTGGGACTAGTGGTAGGCACATGGCATGCTTGTCAGTGTGAGAACACTTATCTCCGCCCACGGAAGACTTGGTTGCCGAGGAAGATCTCTGCATGACACGGAAAGCGAGGAGTGGACAAAGTCCATGGGGAAAGTGGAAACTTGTTTCCATCTTATCTAAATCCTTATTTGATTTCCCAACAAATCCAGCAGATATGGAGTGGTTAAAAATAAAGGAGCTGGAATGGTCATTTGATTCTATCGATTTCCCAGGAATTACGATACCAGGTATCGAGCGCTCGGAAGAGCACGAGGCTCAAGGCTCCCGTTTCAATCAGTTGCACTAATGCTACCTGACCAGACCAGTGAATTGGATAGACGACAGCCTATCGACTAGAATGGCTGAGTGCTTCCTTCCACCTGCACAAATTCACCATTTCGAAGAATGTAATGGGACAAGGAATAGGAACCAAGTAATTTACTGAATTCTCAGTTGTCCCAAGTTGGCATGACGACCAAAGAACTGTATGTTCCATGTTCTCATCCAGGAGCAGGTGCCTGAGCTGCAACTAGCAGCTGGGCCATGGTCAACCTTTTATCATACCCTCGTAACCATGCTACTTTCACAGATCTATGTATAAGTACTCATTATTGGAAAATGCACCTCTTATCTCTTTTCCTTCGATCCGCTTCAAGTGAAACTACTAGGTGGCGAAATCTTTTTTAAAGAATCAGGATGTCTCGTGGAAGGCCGATAGACGATTCTGGGAACCTGGCGGACATCAACGCCAGGAGTATCATTAAACTTGATTACTAGTCGTCAAGTCCTTGTCCATATAAACTGAGAACGTTTGTGATAAGGCCACACCGAGAAGACAGGCACTGATTCAAAAGGAAGATTCGGGAAAGTGAAGTGACCTGAGCGACAACGAAGGAAGGAACCTCAAGGACAGCATGAAACAAGTCATTCAAAAAACAGAATCCAGTGCCTTTTCCTGGTCATTAGAAATGATGATCATTGAAAATCAATACTTGGCTAACTTGATTTTCGCCATGTCCATGTCCCACTAAAATATATTCGGGACACAACAGGCTTATCACTAACTCCAACTACTTCAGGTTAGAAGGAAAGAAGGTATTGATTGCAGATTGTGAAATAGAGCCGTTCAATCAAATGCAAATTCAATACCAATACCAACTTTGGCAAAGTTGAACGGGACGTTTCCAAATCCGTCCTTCACTGACATTTCGGATTCGGAATGGATTTACAGCTACAGACACGCACGGCACGTGGCATTGTTGTGCCTTGGTCAACACACCAGCTCAGCCACACACGGTTGGACGGACGTTGGTCGGGCATAAAGACAAACATTCGAAAGACGTTATAAAAGATTAAACCCTACAAAAAACACTACGGAAATTCCTGAAACGTGCAATCTGTTCATAGTACGAATACGAAGTCATTCATGAGTCAGATAAAGTAGAAAATTGGCTAGGAATTTCATTCATAAGGTTTACTGTATTACATACATTTCACCAAAGGATACAGAGAAACGCAGTGGAATTCCAGACCAAAAGTAATTAAGTACTAATATCACAGCGGAATTTTGTACTTACTTCTAACTTGTAACCTTTAGCCTTCATGCGTTGCATAGTGTTGTGGGAGTTCAAAGAGAAACACACTGACAGATGTTCAGAAATTGTGAAATTCCCAACAATCAAATCAGTCAAATAAAAAATCGATCTTAAAAGTCCTCCAACATCAAAATATCAATTGCTTGGGATATGCATGACAAATAGCAAATATGCGACCTTGATCGAAATGTCGAATACTAGAGCTGAAATACTACATAGAAATATATGTGGAGAATAATGCAGCACTCCGACTTGGAGTCACTTAAATCAATGCGATCGAATCATCGTCTAGTCAGTTTACTTGAATCCTAGAAAGTGCTATCAGTCAGCAGCGGTCAGAGGTTCTCCGTTCTATGATGCCGACAATGGACACTGACAACGGTGCCATATTATCTAAAAAACTCTAAACAACATCGTATTTCATTCATAGTCATACCTTGTTGTGAATTGTGGATCACAAATCACAACAGTGTATGACATCAGTATACGCTCAATGAGTCAGTTGCAGTCACAGGTCACAGCTGACTGACAGCGTTCTTCAACTTGGATAAGTACACATAGAACATAAAACATCGAAATTAAGGGGGAAGGATGAGGGTGTCAGAAGTAAAACAAAAAAAACTCGAAAACATTCAATCATAAGTACGCGCATTACACATTACACATTCACTGTACAACACACTGAGCGGTCATAGCACAGGGTAGCAGCCTAGCCATTACGTTCCATGACTCAAGTCCAAGGTAAGGTACCTACACCAACAACCTATACACTACAATAGTTTTGGGTTTTCGGTTCAGCCAAATTCTAAAACTCTTTCTTCCACCCACCCCACATCCGCATGAGTTGAGGCCCAAGGGTTGCGTTTTTAAAGAAGTATCGGGAAACTTTCTATTTACTTTGCTGCTTTGAGTCCACCCGGCCCTTTTCCTTGCTTGTATTTAGAACGAACGACGCAACAGGAGGATTCAAATGACTACCCTTTACCCTAGTAAGTACCCCTTCAAACACTGAAAAACTAATGCAATTAGTCACTGCTATGAACTACATAGACATACGAAACTTAAAGCAGGATAACGCTAATATGTTTAGACAATTTTACTGGGTTAATTGCAATTTGACAAAGTTGTGCGTTGTGGCATTCATCATCTGCATTATGCTCATTACCAATATCGCCAAACGAATTTATACTGGAGAAGGATATCGGTGTTTGTAGTCAACTGCGTTTCTAAGCACTTTAGCTCCTTGTATCGGGTGGACTAATATTTTTCTGAAAATTTTTAAGTACTGTACTTCCTACTTCCAAACTGCTAGGTCACCGGTCACCCCTTTAACTTAAGAACATGATTTGAGATTTAGAGTGACCACCGGAACGACAATGTCACCGACCACTACCACGACCAACCACCACCACTACCAACTACCATACTTGACAACCATGTCACTGTCAGCTGTCAGAATATGGAGTAGCAGGTACGATGTAAGCCGCTGGCTGTAAACTGTTCTTTGTAATAGTTGCCTTGCCACTACTGCTGACTGTCAACTGTGTCACGTACACGTATACATACACAAATACCTTTCTAGCTATTTGCGTATACATCAGTCACAAGTTTTATATAAGTAGCATAAATACCCAATTACTTAATAAATTGTACATCGCCTCGAGGGTCAAAATGTCAAAATGTGTACAGGATCAAATCCAAGATGCAACAACTTATATCGTATATACTATTTTTTTTAAATGATAGCGATTCGCATAAATTTGTAAATTAAATTGACTTTCAGTACCTGGCAATCCGATACTTTCCGGTTGTGGGTGAGAGACCGCAGTCACACAGGTTAAAGTTGCCTCCCATGCTGTCCTGCGGTGACATAGCTGAAGGTCACTGAAAGTCCGACTTCCTCCCTCCCTACGCCTACTGGATGACTGACTACTGGTTGGAAACTAACAACTAACTGCTTAGACTAAAGCATGCCTAAATAACCCTGTACTGGCCAAGCCCGTTTCTAGTATGTACAAATGAAAGGAAAGATTCGCACAAAACACAAACTGAGATGAGAATGAATTGAATGGAAGAACACACGTGGCAGAATATCACCCCGCACGCACTCTAGCACATGCTAAACACTAAAGAGCTTTGAACTTTTGACTTCTGAATCCCTGATCTCTTAAAACCGATCCTTGGTTTGTCACTCGCTAAAGTTGACTCAGGTCGCACGTGTCTAATACCCGAGTTTTAGTACGCACTAATCCTGCTCCTTGTCCGCTCTATTCTAATGTTGTTGTCTGTCTGTCTGCTCAAAATGCAGGTTCGTGTGAACGTCCTCTCATCCACACAACTAAAATCCAAGTGATGAGAGTGAGTGTGGGAGAAGGTTCAGTCAGATGAAGGCATACACGCATTGCATTGCATTATGCTTTATAGAGCTAGCATGCCGTTCGAATTACCGCGTAGTGCGTGGCACTTATATTCCAGGATGATGGATGAAGTAGTAATTCTGAAGACATACTCTGCTACAACCAGCTACAACTACTGACTACTACTGATGACTCTGCTAATATTTCAGTGTTTATTATGTAAATAGAATTTAAATAATTATTTGAATTTCAATAGTTACAATTTTCAAAACACATGAAGAACGTGTCTGCTACAAGGTTGTCAAAAAATCAAACGCGCAGAAAAGCCCTGAATTTATTCAATCTTTCCAAGCATAATTGAATACATCGAAAACAACATTCAAAAGGTAGAAATTTAAGCATTAATATTTCAAAAGTTGGAGTGGAGTTCAATATACTTTAGAGAAACGCAACGGCGTTCTTTTTCTGGTTACTTTGGTAGTGATTGCATGTGTGGCCTACCGACCGGATAGGTCACACTGAGAGTGAAGTGGGTGGCCTACCATAAAAATTCTATCTTTTTTGGTAGGCCACACACTGAGGTGGACACTGTTTGCATGTGTGGCCTACTAACTTTTCAGATTTGAATGGAATTCACGTACCTTGCTAAATGCACTCGCTTTTTTAATGAAAGTAATTGAAAGCAGAAATTTTCAGGGGTGAATGGAAACTAAATTCACTATCAATCAATTTACCTTCATTTGACATACATTGCACTCATTCAAATCAATTCAATAGTACTAAGTATTAAATATTTTCCTGAAACACACGTGCTAGATTATCATAGTGCATGAATTCTATTCAAATCTGTAATTTCTTGGAAGGCCACACACACAACCAGTTCCGATATCAGTGTGTGGCCTACCAAAAAACAAATAAATAATTCGGTAGGCCACATACTCAACTTTAAATGTCTGGCCTGCCTGTTCGGTACGCCCCACATCAGACCTGGGCGGCTTGTTCGGTAGTTTTGGAAGGGGTATCGAATTCGCATCCAATTGGAACCAAAATACCACATGTGTAGTAAAATAATACAATAATGTATGCCAAATTTGAGCGGAATCCATGCAATTTTTTTTTGTTTTTTTTTTTGCGAATTTGCATGCATTTGCACCAAAATTTGCAAAAAAAAACGAAAAAAAATTTGCATGGATTCCGCTCAAATTTGGCATACATTATTGTATTATTTTACTACACATGTGGTATAAATTTGGTTCAAATTGGATGCGAATTCGATACCTCTTCCAAAACTACCGAACAAGCCGCCCAGGTCTGCCCCACATGCACGCAATCACTACTGTTACCTTTAGTGAACGGCTGAGAGAATTCTTTTAAATGATATAGCGAATATGTATAAGTGTGAAACACGTAAATTCATTAATTATTAATTAAAACAAATTAATTCACAGGCCATAAATATTCGGCCGACCAAATAGTGAGGTTAAACCTGCCATTGGGCTGCCGAAATGCATCGCTGCCCGTAGCCGAGTAGTGGTAGCATAATTTTATTATTCGGGGGATTTGGGATTTCTAAAATCATTCTACTAGTAATTCAGCGTCTTAGAAAAGAATAGAAAATCTGTCGCTATTCTAGTCTAGCATGTGAACCTTTTACTTGATACATGTTATTCTCAAATGTACCGCATTGAGATGCCCAAGATTTGGTTAAAATTTGAAATTTGAAATTTAAAATTTGTTGTGTGAGATATAAATCTTTTGACCAACATAATCACATCTAATAATATTGCTTAGTCGCCGTCCTGTCTGTCCATAAAAACTTCCAAAACAGCCACATGTCACATCGGATTTAGTAACCTAGCCGTACAGTAGAAAGTTTGCGGCTTGTGTAATGTTTGGTATTCCGTTAGATACTTTAAAACTATGTAGTTGGTTGGAAGAAGGAAAGAAGAACTACAGTGAGGGAGTGAGAAGTCATCACGAGGGTTATATCGGAAGAAGCCTTCCTGCGTCTGGCTTGGTTTGCATGCATGCAGCATAGAAAAGGGGGAAAGAGAGAGATTTTTTATATTCCAAAAAATAAATAAATACACTATGTACAGTACATAGACGCAAGACGCACATGAGCATTCAGGATAGCTACACGGGCATATGCAGATTTATTGGTGGATGAGCAATGGGGTTATTTAGGCAAGCAAATAACTGATCTCAGCATTATCATCATGCGATCATCTACACTGTTGCAGGATGTAGGAAAAGACAGCAACAAACAGCACACTACAACTAAACTTAGTGGAGAAGAAGCCCAAACATCTCTTTATCATTAGCATCCCCGCATTTCGCAATTTTCTAGCAACGAACCCACCACCAAACAGCCCATCGTGTTTGCACGCATTTTTTACATTAAGTGCATCGCAGAAGGAATCAATGAATGAAATGATCAATTCTTCTACAGGATTCATCTGCAGGATCTCAAATCTCAACTCAACTCGTTTTCAATTCGTGAATAACAGGAAGGAGTGAGTGGTAGGAGTTGTTGTTGCAAAAACTTGATTGTAAATTAAGTTTCAACAGCTGAAACATCCTGTGAAGTGAATTGCGTTGTAATCGTGGATCTTTTGATTTAATTTGGCAAGTGTTGTCTTTCTGAGTTTACCTGACTTATTTGGTATAATTCGCTTTACAATTTGTATAAAGTCCGAAAGGGAGAACCCAACTCTGGCAGGTAACAGACAGGTCACATCAAAACAATGTCAAAAGTAATATCATTAACTGAGAACGCGTTCTTTATTGTTCCGCAGAAGAAAAAAAAATGGAATTTTCATACAGGCATTACATACGTATTTTACATTGTGCGACCTCATACCAATCAATGTTGCTTTTGCTTAATATGAGAACCATTTTCATTTTTGCTTCTATTTGTGATTCAATGTTGCTAATATTTAGATGCGCGACTTGGCTCTGGTTGCCCAGGAAAGGAAATGCAGGCCATATAACAAACGAAAGAGATGACATTCGACTTCGACTGAATGCTGGATCGCATGACGAAGATCGGATTTATTTGGAAACTCCTGCAATAGAACTTCCGAAACTCCTCAAATCAAAAGCATTTCCACCATCGAATTTATTTTCACAACATATTTTGGAAATCTTTAAGGCTGAAACCATATATAAGTATCAACGGGCCACTTCCTCGCTCTACTGTGAAATTACGACTATGGGATGAACGTTGAAATGAAACCTTTATAACGTTATGGGAAGCAAATCATACGCGCTCCGCTCTTTGATCCCCATGTTCAATTTTAAAATATGCCGTCTTACTGTAGTCTCAGCAACTCGCTCTCTGACCGGACGTTTCCTAAGATTTAATAATTGCTAAGCGTTTGAAACCTAAAAACGTGTGGTTACATGGACTCTGGACTCTGTTGGAAAATGGTCAGGATTAATTCATGATAAATCACTGATTTAAGAGAATTTTACAAGAACGAATTTAATAGAGAGAAGAAAGGGAAGTAGAATAATTTTCAATATCATATTCTAGTACCCGTTCGTCAGCCACGGTGTGCACCTTCATCGAAACCAACTTGAATCCGGAGGGCAAGATGGACCTTCCTTTTTAAAAATCCCTCTGCAGTAGTCTGTAATGTGCCCGATTGCGGCCTCCGCAGCGATTAACACCTTCCTCCTAAATATACTAATACACATCCGAGACCGAGATTCCATGATGCCATTCGAGTCCATGCCCACCTCAACCAATCTGTGAACCTCCTTCAAAAACCGATTCAACGACGTATTAATCTTTCGCTTCATCCAGTTCAGAACCACCCTTGTCAAAGCTAGTCTGTGTGATCCCGCTGTTCAACAGCCGAATGCGTTTCCAGCCTTCGACCATAGACCGACATGATTTCGAAGAATCTGTATCCGCATCATCTTCCAGTGAAGAGGCCATAATCTTGGACCCATTGTTTCATAATTACATGCGTATACATTATACATTACATGCACAGTTCCTGCCCCATGTATGTTTAGTGAAGACCTCGGTATGGAATTGGAAGTGATATTGCCTGTAATGCAACGAACAACAACGTTGTTCCAGCAGGCGAAATTTTATCACTGAACTTCCTGAAACGAGGCCTGGATCTGTGCATGAATCAACACCTCCTCCAATTAATCGAAAATCGAAAATGCCTGAGTTCAAATCGGATACAGTATCCAGTTGTCAGAACTGATAAGCAACTACACAACAACTCACTGAAACTGAGATACCAGAAACCCTCCTTGTTGTTTCACCTCCACGCGATTTTGGTCTTCCAATTCCAATTTACCCTACTTTAGCGAAAGATTGACTTAGCTTGACGCGGGCTACGGCAAGGTAGAAATGCAGTATGGTATATATAGACACGCAATTCCGTCTGTAGGTCATATTTCTATGTAGTTATAATCTCATTTGTCTTATTTAGGATTCGCTCGGGAGTAGGTTTGCAAACAGGATTTCAGGAAGGTTCCGGCTTACATCCTCTTCCGGAAGCGGGAGCGTCAGAATTGTTTTACTTATGATGAAACGGACTGGGATACATACTAGGTCAGACTCGGCTTACACAGACAGACAGGTCAATCAGTTAACAAATACCGCATGTTTAGATAGGAATAGTATATTATTACACTAGCCGAGCCTGCCGTTGTTTCATTGAAGCAACTTCGAATTAAATTTCACGCACGGAAAATCTTTCACTTTCCTTGCAAATTCAGAGGACTCGGAAACGATACTTTAAGCCTAGCGAGTGTTTTGTGATATTCAACATATCTGTACTTAATTTAAGAAAATCAATGTTCGATCTTACAGCCAATGCTTTGAACAAAAAAAAATGAATTTCCGAATCAGTGTACATTTTCCCGTTCTACCGTATACGGAATATTATAATGGCATATTTAACAATCGAACTTGGTACGAAGCAGCGCGAAGGGTAAGCTACTTCGTGTCATGAGATGGCGGAAGCTGCATTTGGTTCAGAATACACCTTTGATATTCCCAAATTCAATAAATTACTTTAAATTATGCCACTCACTCCGGTCAAAACTCAAAACAGGAAAAAAAAGTGGGAGGATAACCATTGGGAGCACGATTAACGCTTAGTGTGCTCAGTGCTCAGTGTCGGATCTTTTGGCTGTCGGTTAAATTACGAGCCAGATACCAGAAATGTGGGATTATACAGCAAAGCATTATGTAGAAATTTGATTTGTTCACGTTTTAGAAGACTTTGGCATTTTTTTCAGTAAGTTCATTAATGTATGACTTCTCCCAAGCAATTTCCTCCTTAAATCATAATACAAAGTGTGAATATCATAAAACTTACGATGAAATCTGATATGGATTACTGGCGGAGAGGAGGGATCTCTTCCAAAGCGAGACGTTCAACATGATGAGAGCTGGTAATAGGGAATTGAAGAAATCTGGAATACGTTGAGTGTCTTATCTAATGTCCTAGGACTTGGTTTTCACTCAAGCCGCATTGGAAAGTGAAAACATTCACACTCGTTCTCAAAAAGTATCCAACTGTTGTCAGGAACATGGGGAAAAAGACAAAGTCTGGTTGAGATTGGAGACTATTGGGTCTGACTGGAAGTTTAGAACTGCACGGAAAGAGCTAGCTACCCGGCTGATTCTCACTCGGCTAGAAGTCAAGTGGAAGACACATGCAAACTGACTGGATCCGCAAATTCACTATTTATATATCTTTGTTTCTGGGCTCTTGGTTTCGGCAGGAGGTGGCCCCAAACGGGGGAGGCCCACGGCTAACCAGCCTCTCAGATCCTAACACACGAACGACTACGACTTTCCCAATCCCAACCCAACTCCGTTTTCTCGACTTTCTCTCCCTGCTCCGGGCTTAGCCTTCTCTCCTATGTCTTGTGGCTCTTTTCAGGAAAAAACCTCAACATGGGCAGAGTGAGTCGGACCAGACAGAAGAGTGGAGTATGTAAATTTAAAAGAGAAAGCGTACTGTCCACTTCCACATTCACAGAACAAAAGGCTCGAAGCCGAGTCTACGAAACTGTACCTTGCCTTCTTTTCATATGCTTGGAATTCAGCTAAATCAACCTAGTTGCAATTCTAATTCGGCTATTTTGACTTGACCGATCGATTTAGGAATTAACGGATTTCACGGAGTTTGAGTAGAAAGTGCAAATTAAGATGCAGACAGAACCTGGAACATTTAACTTAGAAGACTCACTCAAATTCAAAATTACTATTAGGTTCTACGTACTCGTAGAACCAAGAACCACTGACCACTCCATTATTTCCAGCCTTATTCTTTGAAATTTCTAGTTTTGATTTACCATACACATTTAGAAGAAATTAACGCGTACAATACATTTTTTCACCGACCTTTGCCTCTGACATTGAATTCTCAATAGCTTGCATTCTTCACGTTTGACCAAAGAATAAAATGTCTGACCGAAGAAGTTAATGTTTACTAAAAAAATGTTTTCGGCATTTAGCAGAACCTAACCTATTGTAAGCTTACTGAAAGTAATGTAATTCTGTTCGGCCATTAGAGCAGAATCTAACCTAACCTAGCAACCATGGACAGAACTCCTCCAATGACGAAAACTTAGAATTCTTGGTTAGTCCTCTTATTTGTTGCGTCAACCGCCTTATCTCTTGGATAGCCAGTTTATATTTACACATTCGCAATTATGCGAAAAATGCGGTACCGAATTCTAACATTTTAGGTTTATTTAATAATAATTTAAGTGCCCGTATGTATTTTGTATGAGCTTTTGAGGCCAGTGGAAGTTTTGATTGGAGTCTGAAATTCCAATCTATCTGAGGCGAATGACAGTAATTTTGTATTGATCCTAGGCGATAGCATACCAACGTGGATCGTGATGGAGACGAGAGTGGCAATGTCGACGATGTATGCAACTTTCTTCCTGGCATGACATTATAACAATCTTTCCAGAAGAATTCACGATTCGCAATCCCATTTTACTTTCCAGTTCTACAATACAAACAAATCCTTCCATGTTCTCCATTTTTTCCGATTTATCCGGATTTACCTGGATCTATTGCAAATTACAACGTTGCGCGTGGCTACATAGGTTGCTTAGCTACCGATGTTTTTTTCCACCAGCAGAATCATGTGTCCTATTAATAGGAATTTCCGGGCAAATGAGACAGTTAACTAACTGAATGGATTCAGGTTCCATTCGTCGTTCCATTAGTTGTAACATAATAAACAGTGTCAGACATCTGCAATGTTCCGGATTGTCGACTTCAATTGATGGTTTCTTTTGTTCAACAATGCTGCTTCTACTTTAGATATTATCTTAGTTATTAAATTGAACTACATTGAATCTGTGATACCAATTTCTAGTTTTTCGCAATATTTTCGATCAATCATTTCCCGAAATTGGAATACATAATGTTCTTACAGATCTCAATTGTTTTCATACTCGGGAGATGTTTTGCCAATCTTTCTTGTGCCAATTTGAGCAGAGATCCTTCCAGCTCTATTAGTGTTTCATGGTGGGAATGGAACGTGGCACGTTTCCTTTCAAGGCCAGGACCTACTCGAATCCTAATCGTGTCATATTGTGTCAGAGTAATCATCTTACGCCATGTCATGTCATCTGAGCACACGAACCAAAGTATCTGAGTGAGAGGACGCTATTTGGAGGAGAAAGTGAGGAGAGCTCGGTGAGACTTATTGGAGGAACCCACTTCCATGATTTGATTTTATTATCAGGTCTCATTATGGTCTTGTCATTTCACCTCACCTACGCTTCCTTTTAAAAAGTCACTTCAATTCCTTCATAGAGATCTCAATCAAGCCGTACTCTTTCTCCTTTCACAATCTCTCTTCTCTTCAAATCAAACCCGACCTGATACGGTTTTATATCAACCTTAATGCATTGGCTACTCTCTTCTCATGTCAAATTTCGGATTACAGAGTACAATGCAGCAACCTCGCTAGGATGACATTTCCATGACAAACATCATAGTGTCTTCTATACTGTCAATGTCAAATGTCAATTTCGCTCCTCGCATAGTCTAAAAATGACATTGTTCTCATAGAGTCAAGGACTACACCCTTTTAAGGTAAAGCCTTAATTTAAGTTTCTATTTATTGTACAGAAAGTACAGATATAAGAATTAAGGTTAAAACCAAGCCACTACGAGGGCCGTTTCAAAAGTTCGTTAAGGAAGAACGGATAAGGCCGTAACTTTCACCACGAATAGAGTAATATCTAAATTGCATTGTTGCAAAAAATTGGCCATATATCTACATGGACAGTGTTTACAACCATTTTAATGGAACACCTCGCTTTCTTCATAAATTTTTCTAAATTTTCAAAATGGTTACCTGGAAGCGCTTTTTGACATAACTTTCCATAATTCAGCAGATATGGCGGACTATGTTGTGTCAGAGAATTTACACTGTAGCACGGACGAAAAATATTATCTTTTAATTTACCCAAAGCTGATTGTTTTTCAGATAGATATCTAAAAATCTCTCAAACAGAAACTACACCAATTCATTCTATGTACATTCATTCATTGCCCAATTGCTTGCAATATTGCGGTTTTACTTTTTAGTTTACTTGTGATGAAAGTTTCTACTCACTCCATTCGTCCGAATCAGAGATCAGAGATAGCATTTGTCAAACACGCACACGACTTTTGAAATGACATTCATACTACTGGAACAAGATAATTATATTAAATATTTAACTACAGGAGATTTACAGCCGCGTAGCTTATTTATTATAGCAAATTGAATTTATATCTCAGATTGGAAACTATACTCTGATTATATAAAAACGAAAACGAAGTCGTTCGTTTTATTTTGATCAGGTAACTGTCTTTGGAGCGATACTTCTTCGCCTTCAATTTGCATTATTTGAGAGAAAGGGTCATGGTGGATGCTTCAGAACCGCACTCTGATTTAGTTTTGAAGGTCGAGCAGCATCTGTGTGCGATATTTTCTTCTTAGAAACCACCAGGGTTTCGTTGATTTAAATCACTTGATTTAAATCATGATTTTTTTTGATTTTTTTAATGTTAGTTTTTTAAAGCTGAAATAAACTTTTTATAGCACTAGGAATGTTTACGTTTAAAAAATCAAAAAAAATCAAAAAAATCATGATTTTTTTACAATGATTTTTTTGTTTTTTCAAAAAACAATAAAATTAGATAAAAACTTAAAAAATATGTGTTTTATACTTCCAGTTCAGACAAGTACGAGGCTTATTTCTTGTTTGATATGGACATTTCAAAGAACGTTTAGCTCCTCAGTTTTCACGGACTATAGCTGGAATGCTCTACTTGTCTGCGTATGATCCCATAAGGGTTACGAATTAAGAAGTAATCCCATTTGTACCACAGATCTGTGAATTATTTGTTGTTATTTTTTTTTCAATTTGTTATTAAGAGGTTTAACTAAATAACCCAAGCAAAATTGCAAAAAAAGCTACAGGTTGGAAAATTTTGGTTAGCATAGACTTGGACCTTGATTTTTTAAGTCTCGAGTTTGTACTTTGTACTGATTATGAAGCTGAAGTTGCCCTGTGTTAACATGAAACACTCTCCATATTAGTGCTAGGCAACTTGGCAAACCTAACTTTATGATATGACAGAAAAATCTGCATGGGAAATACGTTACGACTATGTCGAACCTTGCACACCTGCGATTTTTTTATAACTTGATATCTGGTAAACTTGGATCGATCTAATTTACAGAAATGTTTATATTTATCCAATCTTATTT